>JANAVB010030114.1:0-65791 GCA_029216955.1 Iris pallida | reverse complement strand
ATCGAGATATTCTATTCACCCTGGTGCTAACAAGATGTACCGTGACTTGCGGGAACATCTTTGGTGGCATGGGGTGAAGAAAGATGTATCACGTTTCATTTCGAGATACCTAGTTTGCCAGCAGGTCAAGGCGGAGCGCCAGAGGCCAGCTGGTCTGTTGCAGCCGTTACCCATTCCTGAGTGGAAGTGGGAACATATTACGATAGACTTCGTCCTAGGGGGAACAACGATGGTGTCGATGTACTGACATCGTGATTTCAGGACTTGCAGTGGAGGCTTGCTACCGCCCACTGAAAGGACGCTGAAATCCCATGGTGCTGAAGTAGTTGCACGGTGTTTCGGAAACCTCCCAGGGATTCGTACCCCATTTTCGGAGTTAGCCGTTCGCCAAGATGATCCAAGATAACGTGTCGCCAGTGACCTTCATAGATAGGTCCGGTGCTAATGATGTCTTATGCAGGTAGAGTAATTTATTACTCAAATACAGGGAAGGATGTAGGCTGTTGGTAAGAATCACCTGAACGGTGATGTTTATTGAATCATGATATTGTTCCTAACAATGTCTTGTGTAGGCAGTAAGTATTATAAATGCACATGGATGGCTACACGACCGTGGGTAAGAATCACCAAAGGGTGATAACTGCATACTTTAAATTTTGTTGGCTATAAGAATTGCATGCTTTACTTCTTGTCGGCTTATAACATGAAATTGACCCTAAGGCAACGAGAAAGACCACTGTTAATAATGTACTATAACATGATTACTTAGTGTTGTCTTCTTAGGTGAGTTGGGCCAGCACCGCTCGCCAGTACATTGATGATGTACTGACCCACGTTGTGGGCAATATTACAGGTGTATGCTTGGGGGAATTCCTTTGATCAGTGCTTGGCATCGATAAATCGGATGGGTGTGCAGAAGCTCTTCTTTCAAGACGATGTCTTCTGCTATACGGGACATAATGTATGGAACAGTGTAATTCAGTTGTACCAGTGAGATTGTAGCCAAATTGGCAAGTTCATTGTAAAGAAGTCGGTATATCCAATTGTAGCCTAAAGGGCAAGTGTACATTCAATTGGCTATTCAAGAGTCTTGTAATCAGTTGTAAACTCTGTATCCGCTGCAAGTCTTGTAATCTATTATGATTATCAATAAAGAGATATATTTTTCATATCTTGTGTGACTTCAATTTATCTGCTTGGTTTTGCTGCGTTCTAGATGTTTTCTGAGAAATACCAGAAACTGTAATGGTTTTGCCTTGTACAAGTGCAATCTAGACTTGTACGGCATCACGCCCAGTGGCTAGTTTTCGATCTTCCGGGATCGGGGCGTGACATTAATGGTATCAGAGCACGGCTTTACGTCCTTGAATTCTTATTCGATTTGTTTCAAATCAATGTTGCTACTAAGATGATTCTAAGCTGCTTCTGCGATGATTCAAAGATTGTTTCTGCGATTTTTCAAAGTTGCTTCCGCGGTGAATCAAAGTTGTTTCCGCTAATACTCAAAGTTGCTTCCGCGATGAAATCAAAGTTGCCTCTATAATGACTCATAGTGCTTCTGCTATTATCCCGTATTGCTTCCAAACTATTCTAAGTTGTTCCCTTGACTGAAAGTCCGTTGATCCTTCTAGTCGCTCACTGGGTGTTCCATACAATAAGTCTAAATATGTGGGCTATGATATGTTTGTTTTGTTGAATTTCTAAAAGATACCAAAAAGAATAACAATGATGCGATACGATAATAAGTTTGTGATGTATGCGATAGTCTTATGTGTGGGATTCATTGAAGTCGATTGTTATGCAGCAATCGACCGTGGGTGATGGCATGGTATGTTGGAATAGAATATGCATGGATTTCAGTAAATAGGAATCGACCACTGCAGGATGGATAGTCCATGTTGGACGTTGGTTTGGTGTGGGGGAGTTTGTGTCGGGAATGGCTTGAGCTCTGAGTGGTATATTACATATACCCTCGTCGTGATAAGATGTCCCTTGACCCTTGATGTGTTTGATTTTGTGATTGCTTTACCTATAAGGTATTGGGTGGTATCGAATCGTAGCTGAGCTTACGATTGATACATGACGGCTAGGAATGTCCCTTGATGATTAAGTTCGGATGACCCGTTGCGAGATTTTGATGTGTTCGGGTGAACCATCGCTAGACCTTGTCATTAGCATTATGTTGGATAATAAGAGAATTGAGAATATGAAATGAATGCCTTGGTTGGGAAGGAAACGAATTTCAGATTCAGGCGAAGACTTGGATCAGTTGGGTAAAAGGATTGTAGGCTTGGTAACAATAGTGTGGTGTTGCTATCGAAAGATTTTGCGAGAATAACTAGGGATCGAATATTGAACGATGTTGGAATTGAGTATAAGAAATTGCATTTGGATATCGACAGAATTGATGGTAATGTTAGACGCTTATCAAAATATTGCAAATGATTTAGAAGATGCAGAGAGTTGCATCAACGACCGAAAAGTTAGAGAATGGGCTTGAGGAATAGACGATCTTAGCACATTGTACAGTTGTGCTTGAGAGAATTTGATGTATCCCGAATTAACAAGTTATGACCCTTGACTAGTTTGAGGCACAGAGAATGAGTACTTCATTTGATGCATGAAAGAGTAGATGTCACTTACGAGAGTCGAATGGCTGGGATAGAAATAAGTATCGAGGTGTAGCGATATATAATAGACCCTGTCGGTAGATGATGTTGTCGCTTGAATAACAAGTTTGGATGGAATATAGAATTGTTGAATTATGACTTAGCTAATGAGTTATGTTATCCATTAAGATGACTAATATACGGATGCTAGATGATTGGTGCTATAGAGATTGGATCGGTGCATGAATAGTAAATCTTCTTATGGAATCACAAGGAGATGATGCAAAATGAATACTGATGGTTAAGGTGAATTGCTAAGAGATGACCGTGTTGGTGCTAGAAAATTTATAAATGATGCCTCGAAAGAAATATGATTGCGTAGTTACCTTGTTTGTTGGTTAAGAGAGTACGAACCGTATCGATGATCTAAAAATGTTGGAAACGAATATGTCGCGAAGAGACCGTAGGAAGTGATCGTAAGTAATAAACTATTGAGATAGCAATGTCGGATGATGACTCGAAATAGTTGACCCGATTGAATAGACAATTTGAGTACGATATGAGGATGCAAGTCGGATTGAACAAGTGATGCTATGTCTATGCAAGTAGAAATTGAAAGTTTGGATATATTCGATTGATAAGTTTTATATGATAGCTTCGGGAGTGACCAAAAGGATTGTTGGATAGAATGTCGGATAGATTTTGTCGGTTGCGGTAAGTCTAGAATGAGACTTCATTGGGTATGACCCGAGTATGAGTACGGGTAGAAAGACTTGACCCTAGAATGTTGGTTGGCTATGTTCTTTAGTTGTCCGTGTTGGGAATAAGTTCATAATTGGGGTGGTGTCCCATGTCCCTAAGTTGGTCGACCATAGAGTTGCCCCTATAATGAGAATTGGTTGCCTCTAAGATAAGAGATAAGTATGTCCTGATAGCTACTCATCTCATATGAGCTAGTTGAATGTTTCGTTTAGCTTAGAATAGCTGGCCGTAGAGACTTGACTGAATGCTAAGTTGACTGTTGGAAAACTGTATGATGTCCCTATTGATGTTGCGTGAGTATAGTCGGAATGAGTAAGATGTTAGAAAGTAAACTTTGGAATGAAATAAAGATTAGAAATTTTGATGTTATAAATTGGATGGGATGACGGATCATGTTGGTTTCGAAATTTGGTTGCCTTTGTTAGAATGCTGGAAATTGCTAAAGCTGGTTGGATTGGTTGATTAATATTCAGCTGTGTAAATGAATGGTAGTGCCTTGAGACGGTTGGGATAATTTCATTGACCGGATCAGAATTGAGGATAAGTGTAATGATGGGATGGGACAGTATATGTAGCCGAGATCGGTGAGAGCGAATGTGAATAGGAATGACCCTCAGGATTAATGTTGCTGGAATATAAGATTGCTTGTGCGAAGGGATAATATGTGGGCTTGATCAATACGAGAAAATGTTTGAGTACAGCGGGAAATGTTACTGGAGTGGAAGATGGTACACTTTGATAGATGAATCATGATCGAGAAAGTTACGAGTTGCAAACAAAGTGCATGGATACGAATGATGACGAGTACAAGATTTGGCCGATGAGTATCGAGGTATCGAAATAAAATGTGGCAATAAAATTTATCAATTTTGGTGGCCTGAATGACGATGAACTTGAAGGAATAATGGATACATCTAAGTCGAAATACTTTGAAAAATGTCTTGAGTTTGAATTGGCAACATCTATTGTGTTATCAGTTGGTTGGAATATTGAATAAACAAGTGGGATTATACGAGATGCTCAAAAAGAATTACTTGTTCGAAAAGGAAGGTACACCGTAGCTCGTTCATTTTCTCTATCGCTGAACTTGGCTGAAGTACATGTATTTCGGGGATGCCTAAAATATGTGTATGATTCCAACTAAGTGGTATGCTGAATTCAAACGAAGCCACGGGAGGATTATCATGTGCTAAGGATTTTGCACGAGTGTCGGAAGAAAGATCAAAGATGGTAGACTATTTAAATCAATTGGGATGCTGTAACGAGACGGTACATTACTTGAGATCAATCAGGAGATTGCGGAGAAATATTAAATAGTGCAAGTCTATCGTTGAGAAGTTTTATGAAAAGTCGGTTTTGAATTTTTTGGGATGAGTTTTTTTTAAGTTTCGAGGACGAAACTTTTTCTGAGTGGTATATATGTAGTGCCCCGACCCGAAAGATGCCTTATGATGGATGGTTGGTTCGATAAAGCCTTGTTGGACTTGGGAATATGCGAAGGATCGCTTGGAAGGCTATGCGATCGTGGCGCGAATCGTCCTATGAAGTGAGTAGTGTTGAACCCTTCAAAGATCCTTTAGCTTCACGCTTAAAATAAGGATAATATGCTATGTTTCTTATTGAGTTGTTTAATAACACTTGCATGGAATTCAGAAAGATAATAAAAGAAATAATCACCTGAACGTAAGCTGTATTGCTAGATGAATGGTATGCTTGTACATTGTCGCAATGAATTGCATGACAGTGAAGGCAAAGTCCCAAATACTTGGGGGTGTGAGTATATCGAGCTTTGGCTCGATGAATAGATGGTAACACAGATATTAAGATCCAGAACTGGGCAGTGAGTATGCTTGAATTATGTCCGAATGAATGTATGCTAAACAGATGCTAAGTCCCAGGAATTGGGCGGTGAGTACATTGAGTTGGTTGGAAAGATGTATGGTGTCAAAGATGTGGCAAAGTGATTGGGTAACAACATTCTATTATCCTGTACCGATGTAGAATGTTGATTTCACTAAGACCCTGGATTGCGCAGATGATGTGAGCGTTGGCATCAAGGCAAGATGGCAAGATGGTAATATGAATGAGAATGGTGGCTGAATTACTTGTTTTCCTTATCATGCATTATATGTTTTTTCTTAGATAAGTTGCATATACTTGCATCGTCATGGACAACTTGTATACAAGGTAGTTCCTCGAACGGTATTCCTGGGCCATGGAACCCGGTTCGTCCTAGGGGGAACAAGGATGGTGTCGATGTACTGATATCGGGATTTCAGGACTTGCAGTGGGGGCTTGCTACCGCCCCTGAAAGGATGCTAAATCCCATGGTGCTGAAGTATTAGCACGATGTTTCGGAAACCTCCCATGGATTCGTACCCCATTTTCGGAGTTAGCTGTTCGCCAAGATGATCCAAGATGGTATATCGCTAGTGACCTTCATATAGATAGGTCCGGTGCTAATGATGTCTTATGCAGGCAGAGTAAGTTATTACTCAAATACAGTGAAGGATGTCGGCTGTTGGTAAGAATCACCTGAACGATGATGTTATATTGAATCATGATATTGTTCCTAACAATGTCTTGTGTAGGCAGAGTAAGTATTATAAATGCATAGGGATGGCTACACGACCGTGGGTAAGAATCACCAAAGGGTGATAACTGCATGTTTTAAATTATGTTGGCTATGAGAATTGCATGCTTTACTTCTTGTCGGCTATAACATGAAATTGACCCTAAGGCAACGAGAAAGACCACTATTAATAATGTGCTATAACATGATTACTTAGTGTTGTTTTCTTAGGTGAGTTGGGCCAGCACCGCTCGCACCGCTCGCCAGTACATTGATGATGTACCGACCCACGTTGTGGGCAATATTACAGGTGTATGCTTGGGGGAATTCCTTTAATCAGTGCTTGGCATCGATAAATCGGATGGGTGTGCAAAAGCTCTTTTTTTAAGACAATGTCTTCTGCTATCGGGACATAATGTATGGAACAGTGTAATTCAGTTGTACCAGTGAGATTGTAGCCAAATTGGCAAGTTCATTGTAAAGAAGTCGGTATATCCAATTGTAGCCTAAAGGGCAAGTGTATACATTCAGTTGGCTATTCAAGAGTCTTATAATCAGTTGTAAACTCTGTATCCGCTGCAAGTCTTGTAATCTATTATGATTATCAATAAAGATACATTTCTTCATATCTTGTGTGACTTTAATTTATCTGCTTGATTTTGCTGCGTTCTAGATGTTTTCTGAGAAATACCAGGAACTGTAATGGTTTTGCCTAGTACAAGTGTAATCTAGACTTATACGGCATCACGCCCAGTGGCTAGTTTTTGATCCTCCGGGATCGGGTGTGACAGCGCGGCCCCCGCGCGCTCATGGCCTCTTTCCCGTGTTTCCCGCGGTCCCGTCGACTTTTCGACGATCCGTTCCAAGTCCGAGGCATCCCCTCTGTGCTCCTTCTCCGTTCCGGTAAGTTTCTGTTCCAGAAACTCTTTCCTTTCTGTCAGAACCCAATTCCTGTTCCGGCCAATTGACAGAATAAAGCTCTGCCAATTGGAATAGTTAGTTTAGAATAATTATTTTAGTATATTTGTGGTGTGGATTAATTAATTAAATGGTTTAATAGTTATTATCTGTTAGATTATAGGAAAGGCATGAGCTTAAGTTAGTAATGGTAAATTGTAGGATTTGTTGTGCTCTTTTAAGTATAGTAATTAATACTGTTATAGTAGATTTTTGGCCTATTAATGTTTATAAAAAAATGTATTTTTCTTTAAATAATTTGTCGGATTATTAAGGATTATGGAAATGAAATTATTAGTATTAATGGTTTATTATTAGTTAATCTTGCCAAAATATTATTAATATTAGTTTGTCACTAGAAAACTTATACATATTTTCTAAAAACGTTTTATACCAAAAGCTTTCAATAATTAGAATAATGATAAAAATGTATTATTTCTATAAACAAGTTTACTTGCTAAATTAAATTAATTTCGGCAAATAAATGGTTTTAGTAAAATAACAATTTTTTTTTTTTGCTTTTTAGTTAAATCGTTAGTTTGATAAAAACTATTTTTTTATTAAGTACTATTTTGCAAATTAAAAACTATTTTTCCTTTTATGATAAAAATGGTTAAAAATGTATTTATAGGAAAAAGTGTTTTTCGATAAATAATTTCTAATTAGTAAAATATATTTGTTTGGAAAACCTATTTTCCCTTTTTAATTATTAACCACTAAAAATACGATTTAAAAGTTATTTTCTTAATTTTTATTTCGACAAAATTAATATTTTATTCAAAAACGGTTATTTTTGTCCATTATTATTTTGTAATAAAATCTATTTTTAAAAATATATAAGTTTTTTCCAATTAGGTTTTCCAACCTACCAGACTTAGTCTCTAGTGTTGTTCCTTAGAATTAAGCATAGTTCTAGTTATTAAATCTGGTACTATGATCTTGTAGGTTCTGATCCCTAAGATCTTAGCGGTTGCCTACTTGTTGCTGCCCTCGTCGAGAAACAGTCTGAGGCAAGTTTTATATCTATTCCATGTCTGTGTTTTTACTTTAATAATTAAATGTATGCATCAGTTGATTTCATATAGTATAGTGATACTGATTCACTGTGGATCCCTCTCGGACTCCACATCGATTGACGGATTGCTGGATTGCTATTAGTGACTTATTGACTCATTGACTTGGGGATTGCTTGGGGGAGTAGTATAACGTCTGTGACCAAAGCCAAAATTCTCGCTTGTCTCTCTCACGGTAACCTCTACCACACAGGGGTTGCGCCATACCATATACTATTCGTTTCGGCCGAAACGTTAGTATACATATTGCCTCTATCCCAGCCGGTCACAGGCCCTGTTATATACTCAAAACACTAGTTTAGAATTGCATCATATTTGACATTGAGATCATATTGCTTGTTATCTTTTACTATTAATTACAAAACATATAAAGTTTTTTAAACTGTCTCGTATTTTCATTTTGTTAATTTAAAAATGCTAGATGTGGAAGAAATATGTTTCTTGTTCACTCCTGACTGGAGACCCAATATTTTTAGGTGATTGCGATGAGGAGGAGGTAGCTTACTGTTCTTTCTACGGGCCTGACTTGGGTCCTGCAGATCTAGCTGAACCAGAACCAGGAACCCCAGAACCATAGAAGTTGGCATAGTTTTTCTCCTTTCTTTTTATCAGAACATTTGTAATAAATGAATTGTGATTTTGTAGTCTTGTTATTTCCATTCCAGACCAATTTTAATTTAATAAAATATTTTTATTTTCGTTAGATATTTTGCCTGTTTTGTTTCACTGCTTGATACAACTTACTGTCGCCGTCTCACAACGGTGCAGGCTGGACATGATCCGACTAGACCCGTTATATTTGGGATCGGGTCGTGACATATTTTTAGTGGTGGTCCCATGCAGCTCCAGTTCTGTAAATTGGTCTAGTCAACTTAGTCTAAACCAGCATACAGTCCTGCAATCTGACCTAGGTCTAGGAATGATTCTAGAAAAAAAAGACTCTAAATACAAATACACCTAGATTATTTTCACCTTGTTACAACATAGGGCCAAAAAAATTATATTTAAAATATCTATTTTTGCTTGCTTATAGTTTCGTAGGTTACCTTGTTTATGTTTGTACCTAAGCCCTATTTAGATTAGGCCGATTGTATGATGATATATTTCACTGCCTATATTATTTTCTAGGTTTTTTTTTAATCTTTTAGAGTCCCATGACTTTTGAGTGTTATTTTCTCCATATCTTTATCGTATTATAGCATCTCTTAGGATCTATATTCTTTTGCTATTTATGAATTAATATTAGATTTTTCAATCTCCTTCTTCAGCAAACCTTTTTTTTTTTCAATTCTTCTATTAGTTTGGTCAAATCATACTTCTCCATCTTTATTTATAATATAGATCCATTCACTATTTAGAGTTTAAAATTCTCCTTTAGCAAGCCTAATAAACTTTTATCTACCCATAATATTTCTTCGACTAGTGTATCCAACCATTTGTCTTGACCTTGGTTCTAATTGACTTTCTCGGAACTAATTTCGAACCAAATTCTTCTGGAACCATAAAGCCCCAAGGTTAATTTCTACCAAAAGAATTGGTTCAACTTAACTAGTTCACGAATCTTCCAAAGGAATTATTTTCTAGAAATAATTTCAATATTGATTGATATTTTCTAAGTTATTCCAAGGACCGAGAATATTTTCATTTGTTGACTTCCTCCACTCAACTTGAAACCTTACTCTCTTTAGACAACTTCTCGATCAATTCAAGGCCTAGAAAGTTCTAAACTCAATGCTTGAGTATCATGAAGCAGGAACGGTCAGAGAATTAATTTTATTATATTGTTGAATTTTCTTTATTCATTGAAAAACTTTTGAATTGTTGAGCTATTCCTTTGAAATTCCCATGGACAAAGTTGAGAAAATATTCAGTGACCTAATATGGCTTCGTACATATGCGTTACAGCCATTTATCTGAATTATGGAAATTGCGAGTTTACTGCAGCCAGATGCGCACTGGCGAGGCATAGGCTCTAAGTTGAAGTGAATTCAGGTGTTCATAGGTTTTCGGATATTATTGAGACTATGTCCTAAATGCATCATGTTTGTCTCCTATATTGTTCAGCCAGAAATGAATAAAGTTGATAGACTACTCGGTAACCTATCATTATTCAAGTTATGGAGCCAAAATTCATTGCAGTCAGGTGCACTCTGGCGAGCCATGAATTTGAGGCAAAGTGACTTCGGATATATTTGGTTTCTGAATATTATTAAGACTATATCCATACCATGGTTGTCTCTTTAGCACCATCAAATTATTCTAACTTTTGTCCGATTAGAGGATTTACATTTTTAGCGGTTGTCTCCATTTTCAGAAATCTCTCATCACAGCCAGAAAGAATAAATTTCCTATGGAACTCTACTTGATTTTCCTAGAACTTATTATGACCATGTCAATCTCTATTGGCTCAATCTCTTTCAAGGTCCAATTTTAGTGTATTGCATATGTTTTGTGGATAGTTATATTTTTATGGCTATATATATATATATATATATATAGTTAGTTAGTTAGTTGACAGATATATGCAGGAAAAACCTAGATAGTTACCTAGCAACCTTATATATTATTCCGGTAAGAGCACCCTTAGAGGATCGATATTTTTTTCAATGAGATTAGATCGCTAAGGGTAGAATGATAAGGCACATTGTAAGCAAGTTAGTCTGGAGAGAATTATAAATTGTGGTTCATTTAAGATAGAATCATTACTAGTGCTTGGGTATTGGATTTGAACAAATGGATATAATTGATGATTTTAAATTTTATGATTAAAGGAAGAGTTTTGAAAGATAGAGGAAAATATAGGTAGAGTTAGCAAGGAAAGTCTAGAATTTGGTAAGGTTTTCCCAAAGAGTAAGTGAATTTGGATAATATATAAAATGAGAATATGATGATCAAGTAAATGAACACTTGACGAGGATGAACTTTTATAATCAGATGACTACTGTACTCAGAAGGGACGGCTATAACCATGGAAGGAATATCACGAGCAATAAAAAGATAGTGAATAAGCAGTGAAGAATTGAGATAAGACCATTGGCATGTAACTTTGGAAAGGGACAATTGGGTTTAAAATTTCTACCAAACATTGGAGACTCATATTAGTTATGGTAAGAATGATTGATATTTTGTGATATTTTGCTAATGTGTTTGGATGAGAACGATTGTTAGGTGCATGGTTAAAGATTAAAATTTGATTAGTGATTATAATTTGGTCAATTGATTTCAAGAATTGGAAATTCTCGAATATAGATCATGGATCAACTTTCTAAGGATTTACTCTGACAAGTGAAGATTGTGACTTTGATGTAGTCAGTTTTGGAAGAATGACTAACAATAGAAAATTGATGTCTGTAAAATAATTTTATCGAGAGAAATACTTGAAATTTGAAATACATTTGACATACGAGTCACATACAACGACGGATAAAAATTTGATTTAGATGATTTATGATTCTAAATAGATTTAGCTTTAATACCTTGGCAGCTGCCTTAGTTTTTGTAGATATTGGAAGTTCAGCTAGTTTAGCGAGTTAGAGATTGGTTTTTTTTTTGCATGGGTATTAATAAGATGGTTATCTTGTAAGTCATTTTTCTGTATATCCTATCTTTTGACCCTTGAAATAGTAATATGAAATCCTTTCTATTCCCTTTTATCATCACTCGATCCTCAATGGAAATATCTGTTCCAATTGCATTCCTATCATAACTATACTATTCTAATTGTCCTCGCTATCCTACTATCATAAAATTTGTTAATTTTTTTCTCTGAGTCACAAACCCTTATACTCCATTCCAATTTGATTTGGAATTTTTGTCCCTCATCTCAGAAGAATCCATTATTTTATGCTTTTTCAATAAATTGTTCACGTTCGTTTCTTTCTTGCCTTTTCTGTTTTACGAGACCTCATTTGATTTTTCCCTATTTTATGATCATATTTTAATCGTACATAGATTTTTCTCGTGCCTAAAATGATTTTGATCACAACAATATTCCAATTTTATCTCAGATCATATCTAGATAATTCTGATCATACCTATATTTTATTATTGTACCTTGTGATCATGCCTAGAATCCGTTCGTGTCTGATGATTTAAATCTGGAATGATTTATAGCAAGGATTTATAGAGTACATGAGTTTTGGGATAAAGATGAGATAAACATAAACACTTGTGATTTGAATCAAGGAAGGGATAATTAATGATGTGAATACCAAGCAAATTGACATGGTAGATTAGAGGTTGTTAAATGATAAGCATGGAGATGCACTATAGGAAGATGTATGATAAATCAGAAGATATATAAAGGACGACCGAAGCAAAAAAATTTGAACTTAAGGTGTGACTAATTAAGGATGGCAATCGTATGAATTGAAGGGTGCAAAAGATTACAAATCAGAAACCAGAGATAGAAGGTTTGTAAATAATACAAGGTTGGGATTTAATTAGATATATTTTTGATAGAGAAAAAGTTTGGTCAAAATAATACAGTAAAATCAAGATGAAGGATTCGAGCTTAAACAAGATAATTAAATTTTACTGAGAATTCGGGATCAATATGTAAATGAGGATTTTGAATCAAGATATATATATATATATATATATATATATATATATATTATATATATATATATATATATATATATATATATATATATATATTAATGAAAATGGACGTCTAAATAAATTACAGAGTGATCACATATGAGTAAGAAATGATAATTTTTTTACTAATCATGACAAATTGGAGTATAAAAGCGTGATGTTGGATTTTAAATGTGATATTGGGTTACTGAGGCTTGATACTAGAGTATTACAACAAGATAGAGTGTACCAAATTATGATATTTTGGTCAAGAAAGAATAAGATATATAAGAACATGATTAGAACACATGTAGTGGTATGACATAGAGTTAAATTTGCATATATATCAGCAAGCTGAAGGAAGTACAAAACATATAGCGGGAAAAATTATATGTGTTTAGTAAGAAAATGTGGGAAGATAAAATTTTCAAGATTATGAAGGTGATTGACAATTCAGGAATGAAAGCAAAAAACCATAATTGTGGATAGTGACTGTTGTTTGCCATTGATTGTCGAAGAACAGAACAGTTTTTAGGAGGATTGAACTTTGATTCACAATTACAAACTCGCTTGTACAAAAGAGAGCCTAGGAACAAAACCTAGGAAAAGCAATCTAAGTACAATTATTTTATTTTTGATTCTGGGGGGTGACGGTAGAGGCTCGGGAGAGTGCTATCAACTCTGCCTTACTCCTTGGACGATCGAACGCAACTTCGGCTCTGGTGAAGAAATGCTCTCTCTCTGTATGCATGGGTTTGGGGCTAGGATTGCTCTGAGTCTCGGGGGTGCTCTTTGGAGCTTTGCAAGGGAAAAGCACCTTGCTATTTATAGGAATTCGTGAGGAATGAGATGTACAGCCACGTGGCAAATTTTGGACCACATCCTTGTAACCGTGCCTAGAGACTCGGTCAGCTGGCGGTTGGTTGAGATTGATCATGATCTGTTTGTTACATAAATTTGAACTGTCAAGACCTGGTCAATTTCTGCCACGTGTCCCAGCTGCTACTTTGTGACGAGCCGCATGAGAGACGTCTCATGACAGAGCCGCATGTGGTATGCTTCATGACTGTGCCGCATGGGAGACATCTCATGACAGAGCCGCATAAGATATGCTTCATGACTGAGCCGCATGAGAGACGTCTCATGACAGAGCCGCATGAGAGGCGTCTCATGACTGAGCCGTATGAGAGACGTCTCATGACCGAGCCGCATGAGTGGCGTCTCATGACTGAGCTGCATGAGAGACGTCTCATGACCGAGCCGTATGAGAGTGGTCTCATGATCGAGCCGCATGAGAGTGTTCTCATGACCGAGCTGCATGAGAGTGGTCTCATGACTGAGCCGCATGGGAGACGTCTCATGACAGAGCCGCATGAGAGGCGTCTCATGTCTGAGCTGCATGAGATACGTCTCATGATCGAGCCGCATGAGAGGCGTCTCATGACTGAGCTGCATGAGAGACGTCTCATGACCGAGCTGCATGCTGAGCCGCATGAGAGACGTCTTATGACCGAGCCGCATGAGAGTGGTCTCATGGCCGAGCCGCATGAGAGTGGTCTCATGACTGAGCCGCATGAGAGTAGTCTCATGACCAGCCGCATGAGAGTGGTCTCATGACTGAGCCGCATGGGAGTGGCATAGGCGATCCGCAAAATTAATCCTCTTTGGAATTTGTGAACTGTGCCAGATATCATAACGATCTTCCCGTCTTTTTAGGAGCATGTCCTGTCTTGTCTTTATGTCAGAGCCATCATCTCTGTCAGAGCTGTCGTCTTTATATCAGAGTAATTATGGCCAGCTGTTCCGGCTGATTTCAAACCGCATAAGGCCGCATAAAGCTTTCCGAGCCGCATGAAGCTTTCTGAACCGCATGAAGCTCCCAGGAATTGAGTCGCATGAAGCTTCCTGGGTTTTATGCCGCATGAAGCTTCCTTCATTTTGTGAGCCGCATGAAGCCCCATGGATAGCAAAAATCATTCTTTTCCATGCTTCTACAAGACCCCCTTTAAAGTTTTTAATTTATAAAATTGAAATACTTTGAATAAGAAGCATGGGTCTGTCCGCATAAGCTCTTCATGCCGTATAGGTTTCTCGGGCCGCAAACTGGGTCGAGCTCTTCATGCCGTATAGGCTTCTCTGGCCGCATAATTGGCTTTCATGCCACGTGGGCGTCCCGTATCTTCGGCATTAATTGCTTCTTTGATTTGCTTTGATAATTTAAAGCCGTCTTTTGGATAGAATCCCAAGAGTCAGCATTTAAAACTTTTGATTTGCCTGGGTGATTCGGAGCTGTCTTTTGCATGAAAGGGAATAGGATCCCAAGGGTCGCCTTTATCTTTTAGGCAGCACGAAGCCCGAAGCGTTGTCTATCGGTTTACACGTCTCTGTCAGCCTATAAATACGAGTAGTTTTGAGGAGAGAGTTCTTTCCTTCCTTCTTCAATCTTTTTATTGCCCTAGTCGCCACTTCTCTCTTTCTCTCGATCATTCATGGCTCCCAAGACTTCTTCCAGCGCCGCAGCGAAGGGCAAAGGAGTTGCCTCCTCGTCGACCACGGCGGGCTCGACTCACCCCGACGTTCATCCTTCTATCATTGGTAAGAACGATGGGAAAGAACTGCATTAATCCAAAACCCTAACCACAATGGCTATGTAGCATATTTTATGCGCGAGCCTTTCTCTGTTATGGGCCGCATGAAAGTCTCCTGTCGGAGCCGCATGGAGTATGTTTCATGTCTGAGCCGCATAGGATGTCTCATGTCTGAGTCGCATGGGATGTCTCATGTCTGAGCCGCATGGGATGTCTCATGTCTGAGCTGCATGGGATGTAAAACTCCCTAATTTATTAATCTATTTAATGTTAGTTTTGTAATTTTTTTTGCTAAAATACATGTATGCATAATATTAAGAGTGTAAGGCATAGTAGGGTGTAAGGTTTTTTTTTTTTGAAAAAATATGGGTGTAAGTTTATATGAGATATTTATATATGTATATATTTATGTGTGTATGTGTTGATTTATTAAGGTGTATATTTATATATACATATATGTGGGAATATGTGTATATAAATATCTAATTATTGTATTATTGAAAAGAGTTTTTAATTAGAAATTATAAATAAAATAGAATTTAGTTAATAAATATAGTAATAATAGAAAATAGAAAATAGAGATAAAAAAGAGAATTTTTAAATAAATAAAAAGAAAAAGAAATGAAAAAGGAAAGGAAAAGAAAAGAAAAGAAATTAAGAAATGAAAACGAATAAGAAAAAGAAAAGAAAAAAGAAAAAGAAAAAGAAAAGAAAAATCAAAACAACCCACCCACATAAGTGGGCGGGCCCCACCCTCTACTTTGCTTGCTGCTGTAGGCAGCAAGCTAACGCGGATTAAAAACCCCACTAACCCGAGAGGAATACAATAGTTTATTATAAATCCTATTAGAATTAGGTTTCGGCAAATCTTGTTATAAATATAACTTCCTCCATAGACCTCAAAATCCTAGACTCCCAAAACAAAATTTTAGCAGAACATACCCTCTTCGCCTAGGAGTTCGTTTCACCAGCGACGGAGTTGTGTGCGCGACGAACGAAACATCGAAAGTCAGTCCTTCGTCATCCACGGAGCAGTTTTTCCACACAAGGTACCCTACTTTCCGACGACGTAACTTTTTACTCGTAGCACTAATTTTCGATCCGTAAGATTTTCTGAAAAGTAGACTTGACCCTCTTCGAGATCCTCCAGGTGGATTTCGAAACAACCCATCGACTTGCTCGAAAAATCGAGACGAAGTTGAAGGAAAACCTGTTTTCTGTAATACTAAAAACTATTTTAAAACGACAACTTGTCGGCCAATTTTTTTGCTGTGCATTAAAGATTTGTAGAAAATAATCACAAACAGTAGAAGACAACATAACCAAGATCGCAACGCATCTTTTGGATCATCGTTTCGATTAACGTGTAAAAAGTAAATTGACGTTGAAGTTGGAGGAAAAACTGTTTTAAACTTATATAAAATTCTAAAATTTTACGGATACGGCGTGCGCCCCGAGGAACCGGGCGACGTGGTCGCGCGTTATACGCATCGAAAGACGCGTATGGACGTTGCTGACGTGTGGGAACTGACGAAACTCAGTTTCGTCGGTATCCGTCAAGATACCCCCGTATCGCCAATTTGCAAACTTGACCCTAACTTCGTGTAGAGTCGTCAGAAAGAGACGAAACTTGCGCCAATAGGTCCGAATTGAAATTCTGGCCCTGCATGCCAAGTTTGGTTCGATTCTGAGAAAGGTCGACCGGAACCCCTTTTTGGCAGGCCCGCGACCCACTCAAACGGGCAATTGTGCACGTGGCTCATCAAAATCCAAAACTGGACATACCGTTGAGTTCCTCTCCTCAAACTGAATCCGTAGACATGTAGTTTGACGACTTTAGAGACCATAGACTTTGGCACGCATTTCGGTGCAAAGCGAGTCCAACGACGGATATCGTTTTGATCCAAAATTTACGATTTTGCCCCTTCCAGAATTAGACTTTTGGACAGGCATTTTCTAGGTATATCTTATACACCGAGTATGTTTTTGATGTTTGTTTCAGCGTCCGGAGTTGTTTGAAGATTGTGACATTTCTTGGCTGACATTGTAATTTTTTGGACTTGCCACTTTGCACCATCAGGCAAGATACCTTGCCACCTTACTCTGTGATTTATATATTCTTATTTTCAGTTGTTATTTTTAGTATTTCTTATTTGTTGATATTATAAAACTGTGCGTCCAAGTCACACTTGGGTGCAAGCGACTTTGTCGGTCGTTTTTTTGCTTTTATTTATCTCTCTTGCATCGACTTAGCCTAGTGACCACCCATTGTTGATGAGGTATTGGTATATCTCATACGGCCTTGACACTTACTTTACCACGTATTATGAGTCACATATAGGACACGTACTCGCGTAGTCGGCCGGCCACCGATACGTATGAGGCGTGCGACGGTTAGGAGTAACTACCAATAGAATTGCATGCTATTGGACTTGGCAGTTACTAGAGGTTCATATGAGTCATGGATGTCACTCCAATAGGCATTGGGAGGGAAGAATTGTTCCTTGATGTATGGGCCACATTTACATACTGCTATTGTACCTGAAGCTCCGTTGGAGACGCAGGTTCACCCTATTGTACTGATTCCCTCTGACGTTCATGGAACGTTATGGACGTTTTCTTACTGATTTCCTCTGACGTTCGTCGAACGTTATGGACGGATTATACTGATTCCCGATGAGAGGGACGATGCCACTGCTATACAGCCCGAGTGCCCATATGTGGAGGATTGTTCTTTATTGCATATTCACTATAGTACGGTTAGGTACCCTATTGCATGCATCTCTTATTTTCTATTATATATCACAGTTTATATGACATGGTATTTTCTTGTATCTTGTTACGTCCCTCTGAGGACCTGGTTATCTCTCCAGGATTAGACGAATTCTCGCAGGAGTACGAAGCGGCATTGGATCCATCTTTTGTGGGCGACGTGGCATTTCCCTTTGACATTTAGCTCTATTCTTATCTTCGAGGATTATTGAGACTATGTAGTGGACATCTTATGTTCTTTCATTTACTTTCTATTTTGCTGAGGTTAGACTCTGATCTTTGTAACTATTTTACATAGCTGTTTGGAGTGGATATGTCCACCCGGCTATCGTTTGATGCATTATTTATTGGACTCTCGTTTCTTCTGTGTTGAGCTGTGATGAGATTAGATACTTATGTTCTGGCCTGTGATTTTATTATATATATACAGCTTATGTACATATACAAGGATTTCATATATTGGAGTATTCTTCGTATATGTGCAGCTGGCATGTTGCGTACTTGGTCCTAAGTATATTGGGACTGGGGCGTTACATGTTTTTGTGGTGGCCCATGCAGGTCCACGAAAATATTGTTGGGTTACATGACTGAGCCCAACAAGCCTGCATATAGGAATAGGAATAGTATCTCATCCAGAACTACTACTTTCCTTGACTTCCAATCTTTTCAAATTCCTTGCTTACTTGAATTACCTCATATCCAACTTCTCCTAATATCGTCCTATTCTTCCTCGTGCCAACAGTACGAATCTAAGAAGCGGACACACTTTCACCTTGGCCATCACCTCTGGTGATGCGGCCACCCAAGAGGAACAGAATCCTTCGATGACCCCGGCGACCTCGTACCAGCCAGGACAGTCGTAGCCTACTACGACTCCGACGACGGTACACCATGAGACACAAGCATCCCCAGTCAGCCAGGCTGGGCAGACCACTACCATGCCATCGGAAGGGAATGTACCACTGTCTCCACCACCACCATTCCCTCAGCAGTTTCTACCACAGTCCGGACCTCAGATGCCTCCACCACCGACTGATGGGAGCCCTATTTTCCACTTTATGTACGCCATGATGCAGGCTCAGTGGCAGCAGACTGAGCTGATGAGACAGACAATGATGGCATCATTGGCAAGACCTCCACTACCACCTCCAGTGCCAGTACCAGCACCGGCTCTGTATCCTTATGAAGGCTCTATCAAGAATTTCATGGATATGAACCCCAAGGCCTTTAGAGGAACGGAAAAGCCACTAGAGGTGTTACAGTGGCTTATTAGTACAGAGAAGCTACTGAAGGCATCTCAGTTGCCAGCTCGAGATTGGATGACAGCAGTGGACCTACTGTTAGAAGATAATGCTCACCACTGGTGGAAGGCGGAAGAGAGACGACTAGGCACTGGGATCACCTGGAAGCAGTTCTATGATGCATTTTATGAGAGGTTCTTCCCTATTCATGTTCGAGATGGTCTCTACGATCAGTTCCTTCATCTGAAGCTAGGGAATATGACAGTTGATGAGTATGACTCAGAGTTCAATTGCCTGAGTAGATTTGGTACGGGATTGATTCCGACAGAGTTAGAGAAGGCAAGAAGATTTCATCAGGGGCTTGCACCAGAGCTCAAGTCTTATACGACTACCCCGTCTCGATTCTCCCATTCAGCTGTCTTGGAAGAAGCTCGTGCCCAGGAGATTCTTCGCAAGGAGCAGCAGCAGACATCGAGACGCCATACACTAGCAGTCGCACCACCTGCTAGAGCTACACAGGATGGACCTATCAGGAGGCCCACAGGACAGTGCCAGCAGAGGCCCACACCATATCAGAAGCCCGTTTGCCATTACTGTGGGAAGGAAGGACATGTCCAGAGAGACTGTCGGATCCATCATGGATGGTGCTTGAGGTGTGGATCCAGACAACATATGGTCAAGGATTGTCCAGAGCAGCAGACGATAGTATATGCTCGACAGACCCCGAGGCCGACAGCTCCTACACTCCCAGCACCCCGACCGAACAATAGGTGTCTGGGCTTATAGAACCAACAGTAGGAGCTCCTCGCCCACCATTACCACCCCAGCCAGTGCAGCACGACAGGACTAGAGTTCAGGACCCCGGCCAGAATTACGGACATGCCTTCTCGTTAGCAGTGGAGAATGTGGAAACAGAAGGAGAAGTTGTAGCAGGTATGATTTAATTTTATATTCCCTGTTATCATATCCATGCATCATACGTTAGCCAAGGCCAGAGAAAATCAGACAGTAGGACGATTGCATAAGCACGAACACTGGACACGGCTTAGATTCTTAAACCTCGAACTACTTGTGTTTTCATTCAATCATAAATCCCGCGTACTAATATTTGGACTAGTCTGACTAAACACCGCTATTATAGCCTAGATTTTGCAAGCTTATCCTTATCGAGCTTGTTCACGACATGTGTATATTGGGGACGGCCACTAACATATTGTCTAATCAGAATCAGTGTATGATGGTCTGATCAACCTTCGTACAGTTGTGTCACTCCCCGATCCCAATAGACGTATTCTTTTATGAATTCTGTACATGGTATTCCGTATTTAGCATCTGCATAATTCTATTTATTATTATTTAATGGTTGCATGTAGTTTTAAGCATGTCATTAGTTGAATGGTTAGAGCATATTTAGAGGTTAGGATTTTCTTAATCCAACCTAACCCCTATTTATATTCTCTTCCTCACTCTCTCTCCTCATTCACTCCTCCATTTATTTTCCTCAACCACCATACTTAGGCAAGTACAACTTGCTCAAAAGTAGAGATTTATGCATTTTTTATTTTAGATTTTTCCTTTGATATTATTTGTCTATATTGTTCTTCTCTTCATTCTCTACAAGTTTAGTTCTTGGAGTTTTTGATTTTAATGGCTAGTTTGGTGTAGATCTAAGTTTCTAAAACTAGGGTTTTATGTATTTACATGGTTTTGATCTACCAAACTTGGTTATTTTCGAAAACTAATGGTCATAGGTTGTAGGAAATTTGATTCTACACAATTTTGACCTTTGAAAAGTTAGATTTCGACTTGTTTTGAGGAAGTTATGGCCAAAACAATATTTGGATATTTTCTATGTCATCAGTCCTGGTTTTGGCAGGGATGAATAGTGCCGCTGCATAGTGCCGCATAGTGCCGAGCCGCATGAGGATGCTGCATAGTGCCGCATAGTGCCGAGCCGCATGAGGATGCTGCATAGTGCCGCACAGTGCCGAGCCGCATGAGGATGCTGCATAGTGCCACATAGTGCCGAGCCGCATGAGGATGCTGCATAGTGCCGCATAGTGCCGAGCCGCATGAGAATGCCGCATAGTGCCGAGCCGCATGAGAATGCTGCATAGTGCCGCATAGTGCCGAGCCGCATGAGGATGCTGCATAGTACCGCATAGTGCCGAGCCGCAGAGGATGCTGCATAGTGCCGCATAGTGCCGAGCCGCATAAGAATGCTGCATAGTGCCGCATAGTGCCGAGCCGCATGAGGATGCTGCATAGTGCCGAGCCGCATGAGGATGCTGCATAGTGTCGCATAGTGCTGAATAGTGCCGCATAGTACTGAATAGTGCCGCATAGTGCCTATTTTGGCTGTTTTTGGCTATTTTAAGTCCTATTTGGCTGAATTGTGGCCAGAATTTCTCCTAACTCCCAACATGAAAGTTGTAGATCTTTGTCTTGGCTTCAAGAATCTTCATAACTAGCGAGCTCTTCACACCCTAAGTGCATAGTACCTTCTTGTTCTATTTTTCTCTTGTGTTTTGGTCCTCATTCCTGATCTAACTCCTATGCGTATGCTGGATAACCCTATGTGTGTACTAAGGTACAATCTATGTGAGCATCGATGTGCTATCCTATGTGCTAAGTGTTCCTATGTGATACCTGTCAGTACCTCCAAGAGTCCAGCATTTACATAGCAATTGGTCAGTAGCAATGACGTGGCATTGTTGTGTGTCGCATTACACCAAGAAGGGGTACATACGTATGACTCTATGAGCCCGTAAGGATCACTTCTTGGGGTACTCGTACAATGTACGACATATAAGGGAGTGAGCATGTGACCACGACATGTGAACTCCGAGAATAACCTAGGGATTAACTAGGCAACTAACTTGGTAGATGCATTGGGTGGGAAGAATCCCGAGATCGTGCCATACTAGCCACCCCAGGACCAGTCCTGACGTGTCGGGTTGGCCACCACGGATATGGTTTCACTCGCCTATAGCGGATGGCTATATCCGACTCCTACGAGCTATGTGTTTATGTTTTAGCGCGGTAGCCCTCCGGGGGACCGGTGCATAATCAATGTGCTATATGTCTTATGGTTTGGCTAGCCCTGCTGGGTTGACACGATCTGAGGATTCCTTTTAATCATTATCGTGGGGATAATACCGCCAAATATAGAAAGCCGCATGAATGAATGGCCGCTTGAAAAATAACTTGACTGTGCCTTATAACTTCTGTTAGTAGCCAAGGGACATGGACTGTCATGGTGCGTGGTCCAACCCATGTCCTTGTTTGGTTGTTGGGTTGGACTATCGTGCTAGGACAGGCTGTGGACCGAGGTTACGACCGGAAGCTTTTGTTATTACTAGTATTATTATTATTTGCTTGGGTTTTATCTCACACTTTTGCTTCCTTGTGGTACTTGCTATTCGGGGCTGACCCCGCTGGTTTTGTTTGGCCAGATCTCGTAGCAGCGCCTGAGGATCCAAACTTCCTCCCCGATGTCAATGGTGTATACTAGGAGCATGGCTGGCGGGGGACTCGAGTGGGTTTCTTCTTCACCACTCTAGTATCTTTACTTATGTTCTGGCATTTAGCCACCGGCACCTGTTAGCCGCTAATCTGGATATTTTGTCTTGCATAATTTGTAATTAAATCAGACTGCAGCTGAAAACAATTATGTACCTATGACTCTCTGGGCTAGCTAACTTATAAAGCTAGATCCCATGATCATTTTGACGATGCGTCGGGGACGCCTTACTGCTTTATCTTATATGATCATTATTTACTGCTTCTTGTTTGATTGATTGATACCTAGATGCTCTGTGAGACCATAGGAGACTTGATTGTAGCATGCACCCCTTTGTCTCTTGACAGCCACGATCGTCATATGACGTTTATATACCTCATATGGAGTAGCTGGCCTAGTCCGTCTCCGTATTTCGGTACTGGGGCGTGACAAGGTTTATTGGTGGCCCATGCAGGTCTGATTTTCAGACTTGTGGGGTGTTATTATTATAGTCTCAATCAAAACTTGTTCCCTTTGAATCTCTTGCCTCAATTTCTCTTCCCTCATCTTGATTGATAACTTGAATTGCATCCTCGAATCTTCATCGTCCTGTCATTTAAATATCATGTATCTTTCCTATAGGGGTGCTTCATTCTCAGTAGCTGGTGAGGCCAACATGGAGGAATGTCCAGTAGAGCATGGCTCGACGGGGCAGCAGCCGGAAGGAATGCCTTCTCCCGACCAGATCCGAGTGGAAGTGATATCAGAGCCAGTGGAGCCGCAGGTTCTAGAAACTCCCACAACCCCTGCGGTACCGGCAGCGACGACAGTATCTGATGCTGCAGCACTCCTGGAGGTCATCCGGGGATTCCTGGCCACTCAGCAGCGTCAGGTGGCAGCCCATCAGCAACAGCAGACCCAGCAGCAGGAACAGAATGTGCTATTGAATCAGGGGTTACAATTAGCCCTTGAGAGAAGTGTCAAAAATGATTCGGGAGCGTCAGGAAGGTTTTGTCGACTTAATCCGAGATATTTTGACGGCACGGAGGATGCCATCACGGCGGATGCATGGCTTCAGGATACTGAGGCCATTTTGACTGCAGCTAAGGTTCCCGCAGAAGAGAAGGTTGACCAGGTCAGACTGTTACTTCAGGATCTCGCCCGCGACTGGTGGGCATCGGAAGAGGTTGGAATGAGGCGTCCTGTTCCTTGGGATAGCTTCAGTACCAGATTCAAGGCCAAGTACTTTGGCGTGGTAGCGCGGTATGAGCTACAACAGAGATTTATCAGTCTCAAGCAGGCTGGTAAGTCGGTGGATGGATATGCAGCAGAGTTCTGCAGACTGAGTCGGTTTGCACCAACGATGGTGGCTACAGAGCCAGAGAAGGCTATAAGATTCCAGCAGGGACTTCATTTGGAGATTCTACAGCTAGTAGAAGGGCACGACTATCAGACTTTTGACACCATTTTAACGACTGCTCGGAGGCATGAACTCACCCAACAAAGGTTGGTGACACGACATGGGGGCCAGAAGAGGTCACATCCCCAGAGTAGGGGCAGAGGAGCAGTGCAGCAACATCGACGCCAGCACCCGGCATCCGTATTCATGAGTCAGGAGCGCCGCGGAGGACGGCAGTATCAGAAATAACAGCACCAGCTCGGCATCAGCCGCAGAAGAACCAGCAGCAGCAGCGCCAGGGGGCCCATTGGATGTACTTACTGTGGAAAGGGAGGGCACACTAGGGATGTGTGTCGTTCAGCTAACGGATTGTGCATGAGGTGTGGCAGTCCAGACCACAGGATTGCCAATTGTCCTATGATGCAGAGGCCAGGAGGGCCAGTTCAGCAGTTTTCGGCATTGCCAGCTCCGGGGGCAGCACCGAATCGAGGACCAGCATTGGCCGTAAGGCCGCTAGCCCAGCGTCTACCGACACAGGCTCAGATGTTTCGCCAGGCGCAGAACCAGGAAGGCCTGCAAAGGCCACAGCAACAGCATGGTCGAGGAAGGCAGCACCAGGGAGCTCAGCAAGGCCAGGGCCAGGCCTTCACCTTATCACTGGAGGATGCACTAGCTTCAGGCGACGTGGTTGCAGGTAATATTTCTGTTACCTCTTTTCCTGCAGTAGCATTGTTTGATTCGGGGGCTACCCACTCTTTTTATCTGCACGATTTACGACACGTATTAGATTGGAGTTCGAGACATTGCCAGAGAGGATGATATACTCACTGGTAATGGGCTCGTAGGAGTTAGCAGGGTATGCCTAGCGTGTCCGGTCGTAGTGAGTGGGCGATTATTGCCCGTATCTTTGATTGAGTTCCCTATGGGCAACTTTGACGTTGTCCTAGGCATGGACTGGTTGAGAGACAGTCATGCGACTATAGATTGTCGGAGAGGTAGGGTAGTATTTAATGTACCTGGCATTGAGGAGTTCGTCTTTGTTCGATCATTGGAGGATCGACCCAAGGGCATCATTACAGAATCATTGGCAGAGCTGGAGCAGATTCCAAGAGTGGTCAGAGAGTTTCTTGATGTATTTTCAGAGGAGCTTCCAGGTTTACCACCGGTGAGGGATGTGGAGTTTTGTATTGAGTTGAATCCTGGTACGGAGCCTAAAGTCGACAGAGTTTACAGGATGTCGCAGTCAGAGTTGGACAAGTTGTACCAGCATGAAGAGAACTGAAGGCGAAGCAGTTTATCCGAGACAGTGAATTACCCTAGGCAGCACCGGTGATTTTAGTACCCAAGAAGGATGGATCGACGCGAATGTGCATTGATTACCGGCAGTTGAATGCAGTAACAGTGAAGAACAAGTATCCATTACCAAGGATTGATGACTTATTTGATCAATTGAGTAAGGCCTGCGTCTTCTCTAAGATTGATCTTCGATCTGGATATTATCAAGTGAGGGTCCGGGAGCAGGACATACCTAAGACAGCATTTAGATCGCGGTATGGACATTATGAGTTTCTGGTGATGCCATTTGGATTGACTAATGCCCCAGCCGTGTTCATGGACTTGATGAACCGCATCTTTCTATCCTATTTGGATAAGTTTGTAGTAGTGTTTATAGATGACATCCTCGTTTATTCCAGTAGTGAAGAAGAACATGAGAAACATCTTCGGACAGTTTTGCAGACCTTGAGGGAGCACTAACTTTATGCGATGCTTAGTAAATATGAGTTTTGGTTAGATCGTATTTCGTTCCTGGGACATATTATTCTGGAGCAGGAGTGTCAGTAGATCCGAAGAAGGTTGAGGCAGTAGAGAATTGGCCAGTTCCGAAGACGGTAGCAGAAGTGCGTAGTTTCTTGGGATTGGCAGGTTATTATCGGAGGTTCGTGGCAGATTTTGCCAGGATTTCGGCACCCTTGACGCGTTTGACGCATAAAGATGTAGAGTTTGTTTGGTCAGCAGAATGTCAGACATCATTTGAAGAGTTGAAGAAGAGATTAATTTCAGCCCCGATCTTGACACTTCCAGTAGGATCGGGAGGGTTTACAGTGTATTATGACGCATCCGGAAAGGGACTTGGGTGTGTATTGATGCAGCATGGTAAGGTGATAGCATATGCATCTCGACAGCTTCGGGACCATAAAAAGAACTATCCGACCCACGACCTGGAATTAGCAGCAGTAGTATTTTCGCTTAAGTTATGGAGGCACTATTTATATGGGGATCGAGTAGAGATTTACACTGATCATAAGAGCTTAAAGTATGTATTTACCCAGAGGGACCTGAACATGAGACAGAGAAGATGGTTGGAGTTACTGAAGGACTTTGATGTAAATCTTCAGTATCATCCAGGCAAGGCGAATGTTGTAGCAGATGCCTTGAGCAGGAGAGGTGTGCATTCGTTTTAACCTCGCAAAGGCATATTTTGGAAGACCTTCAGGAAATAGGAATTGAAGTGATCTTGCCACAAGATACAGGAGTTATGGCCAGTTTACAGATTCAGTCTACTTTAGTAGAGAGGATCAGAGCAGTCCAGGTAGAGGATCCGCGGACCAGAAGCTTCGATCAGAGTGTGAGTCAGGTCTCAGGAAGGAGTTAGTAATCCATGAGGATGGTACACTTAGGTTCGAAAACCGTCTTTGTGTACCAGGTGGAGACCTTCGACAAGAAGTTATGTCAGAGGCTCATAGTTCTCCTTATTCCATTCATCCCGGAGGCACAAAGATGTACCAGGATATGAAGCAGCACTTTTGGTGGAATGGCATGAAGAGAAAGATAGCGAGGTTCGTATCCAAATGTTTGGTATGTCAGCAAGTGAAGCAGAGCAGCAGAGACCAGCAGGGTTGTTACAGCCGCTTCCTATTCTGGAGTGGAAGTGGGATCACATCACGATGGACTTTGTGACCGGTTTACCTAGATCTCTGACCGGTCGAAACGCAGTTTGGGTAATCGTGGATCGGCTCACGAAGGTTGCTCATTTTCTTCCTTTCAGAGTAGGACAGTCTACTGAACAGCTGGCAGAAATGTATATGAAGCAGATTGTAAGGCAGCATGGTGTTCCAGTCAGCATAGTATCAGATCGAGACACACGGTTCACCTCTCACTTTTGGCGAAGTTTGCATCAAAGTTTGGGTACTAAGTTGAGGTTCAGTACAGCCTATCACCCGCAGACGGACGGACAATCAGAGAGAACCATTCAGACCTTGGAAGATATGTTACGGGCTTGTACTTTGGACTTCGGCGGAACTTGGGAAGATCATCTTCATTTAGTAGAGTTCTCTTACAATAATAGTTATCAGGCAAGTATACAGATGGCACCGTTTGAAGCATTATACGGAAGGAAGTGTAGGTCCCCTCTGGCATGGGACGATGTGGGAGAAAGAAAATTGTTGGGACCAGAGATGATCACGCAGACAGTGGAGACAGTCAAGTTGATCAGAGAGCGGCTTCGAGTCGCGCAGGACAGACACCGACACTGGGCAGATCAGCATCGTAGGCCTCTAGAGTTTGGCGTTGGTGACCAAGTATTTCTGAGGATTTCGCCTACTCGGGGTGTCATTAGATTTGGAACCCGAGGAAAGCTTATTCCGAGATTCGTTGGTCCTTTTGAGATTCTCGCTCGGGTAGGCGATGTTGCTTATCGGCTTGCCCTTCCTCCCTCGCTATCTGGCATACATGATGTGTGTCATGTATCTCAGTTGCGTGGGTATGTCCCGGATCTGAGTCATGTCCTCGATCATTCGGAGTTAGTCGTTGGTACCGACCTAACTTACGAGGAACAACCCGTGTCTATTTTGGACCGGCGAAAGAAGGTGCTTAAGAACCGGACTATTAACCTTGTCTGTGTCGCTTGGGGCCATCACTCTCCGGGAGAGTCAACCTGGGAGCGCGAGGACGAGATTAGATCTCGGTATCCGCACTTGTTCGACTCAGAAGGTATGTTTCTCCTCATGCCTTGGTAATCCGATTACATGCATGTTTTGTACCATTTTGAAATATGTGATCAATGACTGCTAATGATAGGTTGCTTGTGTATATTGTAATTACACCTTGCTTGTCCGAATTTCTCTATTTTGTCTTGGCAGAAATTTCGAGGACGGAATTTTTCTAAGGAGGATAGAGATGTCACTCCCTGATCCCAATAGACGTATTCTTTCATGAATTCTGTACATGGTATTCCGTATTTAGCATCTGCATAATTCTATTTATTATTATTTAATGGTTGCATGTAGTTTTAAGCATGTCATTAGTTGAATGGTTAGAGCATGTTTAGAGGTTAGGATTTTCTTAATCCAACCTAACCCCTATTTATATTCTCTTCCTCACTCTCTCTCCTTATTCACTCCTCCATTTATTTTCCTCAACCACCATACTTAGGCAAGTACAACTTGCTCAAAAGTAGAGATTTGTGCATTTTTTATTTTAGATTTTTTCTTTGATATTATTTGTCTATATTGTTCTTCTCTTCATTCTCTACAAGTTTAGTTCTTGGAGTTTTTGATTTTAATGGCTAGTTTGGTGTAGATCTAAGTTTCTAAAACTAGGGTTTTATGTATTTACATGGTTTTGATCTACCAAACTTGGTTATTTTCGAAAACTAATGGTCATAGGTTGTAGGAAATTTGATTCTACACAATTTTGACCTTTGAAAAGTTAGATTTCGACTTGTTTTGAGGAAGTTATGGCCAAAACAATATTTGGATATTTTCTATGTCATCAGTCCTGGTTTTGGCAGGGACGATGAATAGTGCCGCTGCATAGTGCCGCATAGTGCCGAGCCGCATGAGGATGCTGCATAGTGCCGCATAGTACCGAGCCACATGAGGATGCTGCATAGTGCCGAGCCGCATGAGGATGCTGCATAGTGCCGCATAGTGCCGAGCCGCATGAGGATGCTGCATAGTACCGCATAGTGCCGAGCCGCATGAGAATGCCGCATAGTGCCGAGCCGCATGAGGATGCTGCATAGTGTCGCATAGTGCCGAGCCGCATGAGGATGCTGCATAGTACCGCATAGTGCCGAGCCGCATGAGGATGCTGCATAGTGCTGCATAGTGCCGAGCCGCATAAGAATGTTGCATAGTGCCGTATAGTGCCGAGCCGCATAAGAATGCTGCATAGTGCCGAGCCGCATGAGGATGCTGCATAGTGCCGCATAGTGCCGAGCCGCATGAGGATGCTGCATAGTGTCGCATAGTGCTGAATAGTGCCGTATAGTACTGAATAGTGCCGCATAGTACCTATTTTGGCTGTTTTTTGCTATTTTAAGTCCTATTTGGCTGAATTGTGGCCAGAATTTTTCCTAACTCCCAACATGAAAGTTGTAGATCTTGTCTTGGCTTCAAGAATCTTCATGACTAGCGAGCTCTTCACACCCTAAGTGCATAGTACCTTCTTGTTCTATTTTTCTCTTGTGTTTTGGTCCTCATTCCTGATCTAACTCCTATGCGTATGCTGGATAACCCTATGTGTGTACTAAGGTACAATCTATGTGAGCATCGATGTGCTATCCTATGTGCTAAATGTTCCTATGTGATACCTGTCAGTACCTCCAAGAGTCCAGCATTTACATAGCAATTGGTCAGTAGCAATGACGTGGCATTGTTGTGTGTCGCATTACACCAAGAAGGGGGTACATACGTATGACTCTATGAGCCCGTAAGGATCACTTCTTGGGGTACTCGTACAATGTACGACATATAAGGGAGTGAGCATGTGACCACGACATGTGAACTCCGAGAATAACCTAGGGATTAACTAGGCAACTAACTTGGTAGATGCATTGGGTGGGAAGAATCACGAGATCGTGCCATACTAGCCACCCCAGGACCAGTCCTGACGTGTCGGGTTGGCCACCACGGATATGGTTTCACTCGCCTATAGCGGATGGCTATATCCGACTCCTACGAGCTATGTGTTATATGTTTTAGCGCGGTAGCCCTCCGGGGGACCGGTACATAATCAATGTGCTATATGTCTTATGGTTTGGCTAGCCCTGCTGGGTTGACACGATCTGAGGATTCCTTTTAATCATTATCGCGGGGATAACACCGCCAAATATAGAAAGCCGCATGAATGAATGGCCGCTTGAAAAATGACTTGACTGTGCCTTATAACTTCCGTTAGTAGCCAAGGGACATGGACTGTCATGGTGCGTGGTCCAACCCATGTCCTTGTTTGGTTGTTGGGTTGGACTATCGTGCTAGGACAGGCTGTGGACCGAGGTTACGACCGGAAGCTTTGTTATTACTAGTATTATTATTATTTGCTTGGGTTTTATCTCACACTTTTGTGCTTCCTTGTGGTACTTGCTATTCGGGGCTGACCCCGCTGGTTTTGTTTGGCCAGATCTCGTAGCAGCGCCTGAGGATCCAAACTTCCTCCCCGACGTCAATGGTGCATACTAGCATGGCTGGCGGGGACTCGAGTGGGTTTCTTCTTCACCACTCTAGTATCTTTACTTATGTTCTGGCGTTTGGCCACCGGCACCTGTTAGCCGGCTAATCTGGATATTTTGTCTTGCATAATTTGTAATTAAATCAGACTGCAGCTGAAAACAATTATGTACCTATGACTCTCTGGGCTAGCTAACTTATAAGCTAGATCCCCATGATCATTTTGATGATGCGTCGGGGACGCCTTACTGCTTTATCTTATATGATCATTATTTACTGCTTCTTGTTTGATTGATTGAGACCTAGATGCTCTGTGAGACCATAGGAGACTTGATTGTAGCATGCACCCCCTTGTCTCTTGACAGCCATCGTCGTATGACGTTTATATACCTCGTATGGAGTAGCTGGCCTAGTCCGTCTCCGTATTTCGGTACTGGGGCGTGACAAGTTGGTTCGCTTTTATTTGCTTATCCTACGTGGATTGAGATATATGGCTCTAGGATCTCATCCGCAACTGCCTTGACAACTCTATTTGAAACGCCTCTAGAATCCCATATTCGTATTCAATCCTCTCTCCCTGGAACACTTATTATTTTTGCCTTTACAGATTTCGGAAAGTCAGATGCTCGTATTGAGGGAAGATAGACCCGTAATATCCTTCTTAGTTCATCATACCATCTATAGACAGAAAAGATATATTCATACAATCATAGACATCTGTTGGAATCAAAGTACTGTCTTCAAAACTTGACTCATATCTATCACATCTTGTATCCTAGTACATCGTGTAATATTCTTCCACAAATTGAGGTATGACCTTCCAACTCGAACCTTTCTAACTCCACTAAACAATAGAGCGGTGTCTTTGTTAACTTCTAGAAATGAATTACTGTAGGATATAGATCGTAGAGCCCCAGTAGAATTTAGAATGTACTAGGATTGCCTATTGATTAGAATAAGTGGTTTCCATTAGAACGATAATTAGTTCCTCATGAACTCCCACTTTCTATTTAGAACATTTTTGGGTCCTCGACCGTGGCATTTAGATTCGGAGCACAAGACCAGCTGCTACCTTCCAACAAATTCCATCTGCAAGACCTATACGAGTCCACCTTTATATAGACATATCATGTCCCACTAAAACACGTCCCCTTGTACTTTATTTTTATGATACGATTTTCGAGTAAAAAAGGCTAATTATAAACCGTACCGTAATACCGACGAACCTTTCGGCTTCAATTTGAGAACCAAACTCAACTCAAAACTTTTGACCCGATATATGGTTGTGATCTACTCGAAGCCCAATATGCACCTGCCCTAGTGTGATACTCAATTGAGACCCTATCTGCCACTTGTACACAAAGGCTACGTGAGGCATATTTTTGACTTACGGCACCTATTTAACCAATCCAATTCGGAACTAGCCCAACCTCTCGAGTTAGGACTTGTTCTAGACTACCATAGCCTAGCAGAGATGGTATATGTTGATCTTACGAGATATTGCCCCACCAATATAGTTTAAATTTGAGATGGATTCATTCAATATGAAACCCCTGCACCATTTAGCCCCTCTCAAAAGGCTCGTAACGACGTTTATCGCGGATAGCCAACTTCTATAAGTGGGGTAAAGCCTTGAACCAAGAAAACTTACCCTATAGAAATTAAGCCAATAGGGTTCCTTGTACAACTACCCTCATTTGTTCGAAAACCAAGGGACGACTTTTATGCGTTAGCCCCTTAAAATTTTGCATTTGCAATTCGCCCCCCTTACAGTAGTTTTAATTTTGAGGACAAAATTTCTTTAAGTTGGGGTAGGATGTAAAACCCCCTAATTTATTAATCTATTTAATGTTAGTTTTGTGTAAATGTTTTTGCTAAAATACATGTATGCATAATATTAAGAGTGTAATGCATAGTATGGGTGTAAGTTTATATGAGATATTTATATATAGTATATATTTATGTGTGTATGTGTTGATTTATTAAGGTGTATATATTTATATACATATATGTGGGAATATATGTGTATATAAATATATCTAATTATTGTATTATTGAAAAGAGTTTTTAATTAGAAATAATAAATAAAATAGAATTTAGTTAATAAATATAGTAATAATAGAAAATAGAAAATAGAGATAAAAAAGAATTTTTTAATAAATAAAAAGAAAAAGAAATAAAAAAGGAAAGGAAAAGAAAAGAAAAGAAAGAAATGAAAAAGAATAAGAAAAAGAAAAGAAAATAAAGAAAAAGAAAATAAAATCAAAACAACCCACCCACATAAGTGGGCGGGCCCCATCCTCTACTTTACTTGCTGCTGTAGGCAGCAAGCTAACGCGGATTAAAAATCCCACTAACCCGAGAGGAATACAATAGTTTTATTATAAATCCTATTAGAATTAGGTTTCGGCAAATCTTGTTATAAATATAACTTCCTCCACAGACCTCAAAATCCTAGACTCCCAAAACGAAAATTTCAGCAGAACATACCCTCTTCGCCTAGGAGTTCGTTTCACCAGCGACGGAGTTGTGTGCGCGACGAACGAAACATCGAAAGTCAGTCCTTCGTCATCCACGGAGCAGTTTTTCCACATAAGGTACCCTACTTTTCGACGACGTAACTTTTACTCGTAGCACTGATTTTCGATCCGTAAGATTTTCTGGAAAGTAGACTTGACCCTCTTCGAGATCCTCTAGGTGGATTTCGAAACAACCCATCGACTTGCTCGAAAAATCGAGACGAAGTTGAAGAAAAACCTGTTTCTGTAATACTAAAAACTATTTTAAAACGACAACTTGTCGGCCAATTTTTTTGCTGTGCATTAAAGATTTGTAGAAACTAATCAAAAACAGTAGAAGACAACATAACCAAGATCGCAACGCATCTTTGGATCATCGTTTCGATTAACGTGTAAAAAGTAAATTGACGTTGAAGTTGGAGGAAAAACTGTTTAAACTTATATAAAATTCTAAAATTTTATGGATACGGCGTGCGCCCCGACGAACCGGGCGACGTGGTCGCACGTTATACACATCGAAAGACGCGTATGGACGTTGCTGACGTGTGGGAACTGACGAAACTCAGTTTCGTCGGTATCCGTCAAGATACCCCCGTATCGCCAATTTGCAAACTTGACCCTAACTTCGTGTAGAGTCGTCAGATCGAGACGAAACTTGCGCCAACAGGTCCGAATCGAAATTCTGGTCCTGCGTGCCAAGTTTGGTTCGATTCTGAGAAAGGTCGACCGAAACCCCTTTTTGGCAGGCCCGCGACCCACTCAAACGAGCAATTTTGCACGCGGCTCATCAGAATCCAAAACTGGACATACCGTTGAGTTCCTCTTCGCAAACTGAATCCGTAGACATGTAGTTTGACGACTTTAGAGACCATAGACTTTGGCACGCGTTTCGGTGTAAAGCGAGTCCAACGGCGGATATCATTTTGACCCAAAATTTACGATTTTGCCCCTGTTCCAGAATTAGACTTTTGGACAGGTGTTTCCTAGATATATCTTATACACCGAGTATGTTTTTGATGTTTGTTTCTGCGTCCGAAGTTGTTTGGAGATTGTGACGTTTCTTGGCTGACATTGTAATTTTCTGGACTTGCCACTTTGCACCATCAGGCAAGATACCTTGCCACCTTACTCTGTAATTTATATATTCTTATTTTTAGTCGTTATTTTCAGTATTTCTTATTTGTTGATATTATAAAACTGTGCGTCCAAGTCACACTTGGGTGCAAGCGACTTTGTCGGTCATTTTTTTTTTGCTTTTATTTATGTCTCTTGCATCGACTTAGCCTAGTGACCACCCATTGTTGATGAGGTATTGGTATATCTCATACGGCCTTGACACTTACTTTACCATGTATTATGAGTCACATATAGGACACGAACTCGCGTAGTCGGCCGGCCACCGATACGTATGAGGCGTGCGACGGTTAGGAGTAACTGCCAATAGAATTGCATGCTATTGGACTTGGCAGTTACTAGAGGTTCATATGAGTCATGGATGTCACTCCAATAGGCATTGGGAGGGAATAACTGTTCCTTGATGTATGGGCCACATTTACATACTGCTATTGTACCTGAAGCTCCGTTGGAGACGTAGGTTCACCCTATTGTACTGATTCCCTCTGACGTTCATGGAACGTTATGGACATTTTCTTACTGATTTCCTCTGACGTTCGTCGAACGTTATGGACGGATTGTACTGATTCCCGATGAGAGGGACGATGCCACTGCTATACAGCCTGAGTGCCCATATGTGGAGGATTGTTCTTTATTACATATTCACTATAGTACGGTTAGGTACCCTATTGCAAGCATCCCTTATTTTATATTATATATCATAATTTATATGGCATGGTATTTTTTTGTATCTTGTTACGTCCCTCTGAGGACCTGGTTATCTCTCCAGGATTAGACGAATTCTCGCAGGAGTACAGAGCGGCATTGGATCCATCTTTTGTGGGCGACGAGGCATTTCCCTTTGACATTTAGCTCTATTCTTATCTTCGAGGATTATTGAGACTATGTAGTGGACATCTTATGTTCTTTCATTTACTTTCTATTTTGCTGAGGTTGGACTCCGATCTTTGTGACTATTTTACATAGCTATTTGGAGTGGGTATCTCCACCCGGCTATCGATTGATGCATTATTTATTGGACTCTCGTTTCTTCTGTGTTGAGCTGTGATGAGATTAGATACTTATGTTCTGGCCTATGATTTTATTATATATATACAGCTTATGTACATATACGAGGATTTCATATATTGGAGTATTCTTCGTATATGTGCAGCTGGCATGTTGCGTACTTGGTCCTAAGTATTTTGGGACTGGGGCGTTACATGTTTTTGTGATGGCCCATGCAGGTCCACAAAATATTGTTGGGTTACATAACTGAGCCCAACAAGCCTGCATATAGGAATAAGAATAGTCTCATCCAGAACTACTACTTCCCTTGACTTCCAATCTTTTCAAATTCCTTGATTACTTGAATTACCTCATATCCAACTTCTCATAATATCGTCCTATTCTTCCTCGTGCCAACAATATGAATCTAAGAAGCGGACACACTTTTACCTTGGCCATCACCTCTGGTGATGAGGCCACCTAAGAGGAACAGAATCCTTCGATGACCCCGGCGATCTCGTACCAGCCAGGACAGTCGCAGCCTACTACGACTCCGACGACGGTACACCAAGAGACACAAGCATCCCCAGTCAGCCAGGCTGGGCAGACCACTACCATGCCATCGGAAGGGAATGTACCACTGCCTCCACCACCATCATTCCCTCAGCAGTTTCTACCATAGTCGGGACCTCAGATGCCTCCACCACCGACTGATGGGAGCCCTACTTTCCACTTTATGTACGCCATGACGCAGGCTCAGTGGCAGCAGACTGAGCTGATGAACAGACAATGATGGCATCATTGGCTAGACCTCCACCACCACCTCCAGTGCCAGTACCAGCACCGGCTCTGTATCCTTATGAAGGCTCTATCAAGAATTTTATGGATATGAACCCCAAGGCCTTTAGAGGAACGGAAAAGCCACTAGAGGTGTCACACACTACAAGAAAATAGGGCTTTGCCGACATTTTTTTCTCCAACGTTTATGGAAACGTCGGCTTAGGCATGATACACCAACGTTCTACATGAAACGTTGGAAAATACCAATGTTTTCTCTTAAACGTAGAGGATTATCGACGTTTATTTCTCGACGTTTATGTTTAAGTCGTCTTAGGCAAGCAAATACCAACCTTTTATATTAAACGTTGCAAAATATTGACTTTTCAACGTTTTTCTCGACGTTTGTCTTAAACGTCGAAAATGTATGGACGTTTTACAGAAAATGTCGATTATTGTGAAAGAAAGTGTATTTTTTGCCTTTTCTCCATATTTTGCCTATCCCTCTTAAAATCCTCTAATTTCTACACTACATCCTACTGCTTTCTTTGGAAGAAAAACCCTAGCCCATGCCCCAAACGTACTTTTATTTAAATTCATCTCTTCCCTTCCCCCCTCCCTCTCTCCAGAGCTAACATTATTTTCTCTCTCCTTATACTATCTCCAAAAATTTTATAGGGAGAGAAAAAAAAGAAGAAAAATCACATTTTTCTTGATGGATTCTTCTCCAATGATGTCGTTGCTGCTCGTGGCGCCGGCTTGGCAACGACGTTCGTCGCCTACGACCACAAGGCCGTCATCATCGACGGGCATCGGTGGATCCTCATCTCCGGCTCCATCCACTATCCCCGTAGCATCGTAAAGGTACTCTAACCACAGTAAATGCAATTTATTAACTCTTTTTCCTGTGAAAAAATCAAACTTCCCCTCATTTTTGCTAATTTTGTCAATTTGGGCATCCGAGTCGAGATGTGGCCGAATCTCATCCGAAAGCCGAAATACGGCGGCTTGGACGTTATTCAGACCTATGTCTTCTGGAATGGCCACGAGCCTTCTCAAGGACCGACGTAGAGGTTGTTTACTAATTACTTTTTCACTATTATTAATTTAATTACGCACGCTGACTGTTTGTTGTAATGTTTATGTAGATGTAGTCTCTGATTTTGTATGAACTAAAGATTGTTTTGGTGTTTTTATCAGTTAAAATTGTTTTGGTGTTCTTAATAATTGAAATATTGGTAGTATCTTAAAGTTAAGATTTTAATTTAGCTTATGACTAAAAACTGATGTTCCTCGGTGCTCGCAATTCACCAGGCTGATAGTATCTTAGAAAATAAAATGTTGGTAGTATCTTAAAATTGTTGGAGTTCCTCTGCTTGCAGTACCAAAACCATGACAATCCTGCCTCCTGAAGATGACATTATGACATTAGAACTTCTGAAAAGTTTCTTTGGTGGAAGCTTGAAGAAATATCCAAATCAAGGGGCACATTGTACATTTGCAGCAAAAGTGGTATCTTCTTTCACGAAAATTCTAATTTTCCTTTAGCATCTTCGTATTCAAATACAATCTTAAGTCTAACATGTCTACTGCATTTACGAATAACAAGCCTTTGAGATACAGAGTCTTATTTGATTCATGTTCATCATCTCTTCCTTATCACAAGGTTTCATGCACGGAGGAAACTTTGGCTACAAAATGCTTTACTAACCATCTATCATAGTAATGAGGTTTGCTAGGTTAAATTGCTTTCATATTTCAACAAGGATTACATGATTTATAGTTGAACTGAAGCCTTTATCTTATTCCTTTTCCTAGGCTCCATATCTCTACTTGCAACCCAACCCTATCAGTTATCTGCAATATGGTGGAACTCTGGGGCTTGACATGAAACTGATAACTAACTACAATTTTTTCCCCTCAGTTCTGCAATGCCAATTTTAGGAACTTATTGTGCTCTATATCTGTTGCTCTCTTGATGTATAATGTTTCTAGCTTATATATAGCAGTTGATATTGTACCTTCTCCTTATACTTCAAATATGATATAACATGTCCAACAAGCTTGTCAGACTGTAATACTTGTGACACAAACATATATCTACAGGTTCTTAGAAAGGCTGAAATGATCCATAAAAATGTTTTAATGAGTATATTGGCTGAAAGGATATCTTAATTTCAATTTGGAATCCTTTTTGTGGTGAGCTAGTTTTGTGAACAAAGGTTCTTTTTCTCTTAAAAATAAAACTAACTCCCATGTTAACATTGACTACATAATGATGACCTGTTGTATTCTCATACATCTGATTCGTTCAGGTTAAGTGAAAAGAAACTGTCTTGGGTAGATATTTTGAGGAAATCCCTATAATTTTTATTTATGCTTACCTTACAACTCGAGTTAATTTACCTAAACTGTAGTTGTATATGCAACTTGTTTACTTGTTTAATTTGCTATTGATATCATCCATAGTTGTTATATTCTCTATACTTATAGTTTTATTAATGCTCTTTCGTTTTTCAACTTTACAGATCAAATTTTCTAATTCTACACTTATTAGTGCATTCATGAAAGGGCTGGAGCCAGATTCTCCTGTGGCACAGGTTTTATTTTCTTACTAAATACAATTCCCATCAACTTTTTATCATGTCAGTTTTAACAGACAGTTTAACGTTTTTTTCCTGAACTTCTTTTGTAATTACTAATTACAAGATTTACCTGCAAGTTGTATGGTTCAGAGTCTTAAATGATCAATTGAAAGGGCATTTATGATTTTATAGTTTGCCTTGGCTTCTCCCCAATGTTTGAGAGGTCATGGGTTGGGCATAAGGGTTTAGAAGATGGCATCTCACAAAAAAATACAATTCTGTGACAGCATCCAAGTTTTCTTAATGGGACTCATTAAAACATTTTCAATTTCTGCAACAACTCCCAATTTTATTTACCAAGTTGTTAATCGGTGACTCAAATCTCAGCACTCTTATTGAGAAGCTTATGTGGCCCATTAGTCTTGTTGGAAGGACAACTGTATTAGGTAGATGATCTAGCTATCAGTAGGAAGCCCATACCCATGCATATTGAAGATCTCTGTCGAGTTAGGATCTTTAAAACTCTACTCAACAACACAGAACCTCCAAAATTTTGGGGTTATCTACTTAAGAAAATATCCTGCATTTGCCTCTATGAAGGGCGATTTTGGTCGCAATAGCAAGCTACATATTAATAATTCCTCCTATGTACCAGTCTTATAAAGATGAAATCCAATAAAGTAAACATATTTAATTTGTTCCTGTTAATTGGTAAACTTGTTCCTAGCAAAACAAAAAATTACAAAGACTCAAAGGATCACAGAGGAGAACAACCTAAATGTGGCAACTTGATGAGCTAATCAATGATATTAAGAAACATTACAGCGGAACCAACTAAGAATAGTGGAATTATGGAACTCATTCCCCACTTAGACATCTTGCCTTAATCAAGTGTAATGTCTATTGATTGAATGCTGATGTACAAGTTTAGAACATAGATATGCTAACATGAAGGGTGAGGCAGAACTCTTTTGCTTGTGTAGTTAGCTTTTCAATTTTGTACTTGGTTTGTCTAGACATCCATTTTACTTCTAGGTCATCATTCAGACAGAATCTGAGCGTCAAATGGACAAAATTCGACGGAAGGAGGAAAAATGCCAAAGACGTGGAGCAGATTATACAAGTGCACTTCCAAGTGGGACAACATGGTTCGATGATGGTCGCTATGAGGAGGTCACCATTCCGCCCACTCCAACAACACTCATGAAGCCTGATGAGAAATGGTATTTGTTTTCTTCTTTTATTATTATGTATGTTGTCAGTAAATGTTTATTTATTTTATGAATGTATGTAGCAATTATACTTATGATTTATGATAATGGTTAACTTCATTCAAAAATTAATTCAAAGAAAAAGTTCCGGGCAAGAATTTAGATTTCTATTAGTGAATATGGTTTCATAAATTCATATAGAGATTTCATGTCCTTTCCACATAGGTAAAGGGAAGTATCATTTTCCAGAACAATTTGCCTTAAAGTAGATATAATATTGATCTCTTTCCAGTTGGATCAGGTTCAAGTTCCAATATATTCAGGTGCAACTATATAATAAGACCAATATAATATAAGAACAGATAATTTGAGAAAATGGACCAAAACATAAAACCAGTATAGGATGCAAACACCAAACCTGGACTATCTTGAATAGAGAAATTCTACAGGTGGCATAGGGCTTAAAACATAAAATGGAAATCAAAATTTGCTACCTTTCCCCTCACAGCTATCTGAATCATTGCCTCTATCATTTCGTGGGAACTTCTACCAACAATTTGTATACCATCTCCATTAGAAAATCATGTGACCCATTTGAATACCCACATTCTCGATCTATCTGCCTTTTGAACTCTTCATCCTCTCCGAAAGGGCAACTACTCACAATTAGCCCTTTATCGTGATTGTTGCACATAAGCCAAACCTTTAGAATGGCAATAATCCCATGAAATTCATCACATTGATAGTGTATCCATGAATAGTCTTTTGGGCCTTCGAATGCCATTAATTTGTTTTATCTTGCTATTTTGTTTGCTTCATTAAAGTCACTGTACTAACTGACTGATACTAAGACATAGCTGATATTAAAAATTGGTATAATGTATCTCTAAACATAAGAAACAATAGATGTTGTCGTACCAATATCGATATTCGAAACTCGGACACTATGTTTTGGATACACTTATTACCAGTGTTGCACATCTGGATGCCTTTGTTTCTGCAGATTTTAAAGCACCACTCACAATCAGTGTTGCAAAGATTACCATGTTGCTATTTATAGGAAACTTAAGATTAACATGTTGCTTACCTTTGAAGACTCTTCCATATATGTCTGCTCGATTTGTCAGATAATATACGACAAGAACTTAGCACACATCAGGAAAACTTAAGATTAACATGTATGCACACATCAGGAAAACTCTAGCACACATATTTGCTCTAGATATCAAGGTTTAATGGAAACTTCATAATAAGGGCATGAATCTTCGTGTTATACAGGTTCAAGCACTCATCCACTACTAGCAAATGCCAAGTCCAAACATGTATAAAAACTTAGAAATAAGGCAAATAAAGCATGTAAATATGAGCATGTACCAAATAGCCTAGAAACATGTTCACCCAACCACTTGGAAATTACCATAGAGATCATTCAACTAATATCTCAAAACACAACACCTGAATCCATGCGGACCAATCCAAAAATAAATAATAATAATAAACAGTATAATGCATCTCTGAACAATCTTGCTATTTTTTTGGCCTTCGAATGCCATCAATTTGTTTTATCTTGCTATTTTCCCTCACCAAAGGCATGCTACTAACTAACTGATACCAATACATAGCTGATATTAAAATTGGTATAATGCATCTCCAAACATAAAAAATAATAGAGGTTGTTGTACATTATCTGAGATTCGAACTCTCCGACACTATGTTTTGGATGCACTTGTTATCTTAGATTTTGAAGCACCACTCAAATCAGTTTTGCAAAGATTAACATGTTATTTATAGGAAACTTAAGATTAACATGTTTCTTCCCTTTGAAGACACTTCGATATACTGGCTCGAGTAGTCAGATAATATACTCACACGGTCCTCTACATATATCAAGGTGCTTTGAACTCTAGCATACATCAAGTAGATTTGAATGCATAGTAGAAATCAAACATTCATATGAATGAAGGTGCTTTGAACTATAGCACACTTCAAGTAGATTAGAGAAACATAGATATGAATTAAGCATATTTGCCTAAGCAGTTGTTGTTTTTCCTTAAGTTCTCCTACGGATTGCAAGAATCAAACCTTAACTTTCTTGAGATACTTTTGTTATTGTGTATCATATGCTACTTTAAATTGTGGTTAGACACAAATCTTGTTGTAACGAGTCATCAAGCTGCACTTTCTTATATCTAAAAGACAAGCACGTATACTCTACAAAAACAATACCTTGTTAAGAAAAACCAAGTAATCTAGACAATAATGTTTCAATTACCAATGTGCGACAGTTGTGTTTTAATTACCAACGGCTGAGATCGTTGTGGTGAATTAGGATGGTAATGTTGCAGGATTATTTAATTATTTATTTTGTGACACAACACAGGCAATCTTGACAAGAAGGAACTCATTTAGTGGAATCAGATATTTGGATGAACCTGCCATATTTGCTTGGGAACACATAAACGAGTCTCGTTGTGTACTGAACTCATCTGCTCCTCTCCTTCAGGTGAAGAACTGCTCTTAAATTTTCTTTGGAGCATCATTATTTTGCATTTATAGGTAATACTACTGAAATCCATTTTTCTTATAGCACAGTTGCTATTCTGGTTCAATTGGGATCATTTCTTGTGCAATCATAATGCAACTTATGCATGGCATTTTGTTGACTATACATTTTCAGCAGTGGAGGTTAACTCTTAAAGAGTATTTATAAAGTTATAGATCGAGCGCAATTTTGAGCACATAAAGATGTGATCGGCATTTTTTCTTGTTTTAGTCTTTACATGTACAGAACAAGGCCTTCTATTGAATTTACTTTCTTCGAAAAAGAGTTTCATCATGTAGCAGTTCGATACCTATTACTTCAAATTGTTCTATGACAAACAGAGGCACTTATCGATACTATCAATATACACTTGTTTCAATTGCTCACGCCACACCAACATGAATGACCACAATCTGCCTCACATGCTTACCGGATGCTCTAGAAAGATGTATGTTTTCTTTAGTGTACATGAATTAAGTGAGTTTCTATTTCTAAGCTTCTGTTGTTTGTTATTGTACAAGTAAAGCATTACCTTTAGGTTTAATGACCATTTCAGCTAGACATGGCATAAGAAAAGTTCATCCACACTACCGTCCAAGTCATGAACTGTTCGTTAAGGACTTCTACTCAAGAGTGCTCAACGGTGGTGATATCTATCGGGCTGACTTTGAAGGACTTTATTGTATAAACTGCGAGGAGTACAAGGTTTGTTCTCACTCTTAGTCCTATCCCATATCAGTAAAAGTAGTTTGTTAGTTTCTCTTTATTAAATGTTAAATTAACTAAATAAAATTATCTATTAGGCTTGGGAGTTTGCTTCAGTTTAGATGTTTGGAGTTATTTGACCTAGGTGGGTCCCCGTATGAAAATTTGCTAATATTCATATTATATAACATGAATGCGTACAAACTATGAGAGCCTCTTTGTCCAAACCAAGAGGTTATGATTTTTTACTTATCCATCAAAAGGAGAAACATCAGAGAAACAGTTAAGGTCTATGGATTTTCTTCTTTGAACAATATTACACATGCATTTGGCCTTTTGGGATATAATATGATGGATAGACATAAGATCAAAAATTAATAATATTCAACAATGAGTTTATCTCCAGGTGATGGATTTTCTTGGTTGTGGGAATATGAGTTTGCTCCCTAGATACTGGCTACTGTCAATCCAGTGTCTATTGAAAGATTGAGGGTCAGCGTGACATGTGACGTTTTAAATTTTTTGTAATTTTTCTCCCTTTCTAAAATTTATTGAATTGCATGTGATAGAGTTATTGCAAGAATTTCCAATTCTTAACAAGTTAGATCATACAGTTTATAGACCATTGAAATCTGTAATTCTCAGTAAGTTAGATCCTACAGTTTTGAAATATGTAATTCTCAGCAAGTTAGATCTTGTAGTTCTAAAATTTACATTTTGTACTTTCTTCTAATTTTTTGGCTAATGTGAAGCATGTGCAATTTAACTGTCGTTGTTTTGCCCTCAGTTTATTTCTTTAATTTGTTTACTTTCCAGGGATCTTTTGATCAGTTTGATCAGATGCACCATGTTATCAGCGTGGCACCCTAGGAGCAGGAAGCTATATGAAGGGTGAGTTATGTGTTTATATCATGTTCTCTGGCTTAAATCAATTTTTTTTATCATTGATTGACTAATGTTGACACTTGTGCATCAATGCGTGGGATTGCTATGGAGCTTCCAGTTATCTCCAAATCTTGATGCTAATTTAATGATATCTAGTATTGCGGTACCATATCTCTTGTGGAACATCATAAACTTTTTTTAAAGAAATTGCATAATTTATTTTACACGTGTAAACTGTCATTCTATGTAGGATGGGAGAAAAAAAGATAGGAATATATGGGTCGAGTACATTGCACCTGCTGGTTATATACTATAAGGAGTGAGGCTGATATACTCACAAATTTGAAGACATGAAGGAGGGATGTACATCTAATTGGCTGATCCAGCGCGATGATGAGAAAAATGTTGTATTTTGACTTATTTTTTTGTTCGATTGTAAAGTAAAATGTTGTATTTTGATCAATAAAAGTTTATCGTGTAGATTTTATTTGTTGAATTTATAATATTAATTGGAGTATGATTTAATTAATCATTAAGAAGCCGATTGAATACCAGTGCCTGACAAATATATTCAATTTTTTAATGGCTTTACCTTTATTGACGTTTATGTTAAAACGTTGAGAAATTATTGGAAAAATATTGGAAAAGCAAACCCCAACGTTTTTGCAAAAGATTGGAAAAAAAAGTTTAGTTTCCGACGTTTTTATTAAAATGTTGGAAATTATTATCCATCATTGTACAATTTTCAACGTTTATTAAATTTTGTTCCAAATGTCGTCTTTACCTATACCAATGTTTATAAAAAATGTCATAAATTCCCAACTGCAGCAACGACGACGTTTGTCGAAGACGTTGAAAAAACGTTGGGAATAAGTATGCCAACGTTTTTGACCTTTTTCCCAACGTTTGTAAAACGTTGGAAAAAATCAATTTTCTTGTAGTGACAGTGGCTTATTAGTACAGAGAAGCTACTGTAGGCATCTCAGTTGCCAGCTCGAGATTGGATGACAGCAGTGGACCTACTGTTAGAAGATAACGCTCACCACTGGTGGAAGGCGAAAGAGAGACGACTAGGCACTGGGATCACCTGGAAGCAGTTCTATGATGCATTTTATGAGAGGTTCTTCTCTATTCATGTTCGAGATGGTCTCTACGATCACTTCCTTCATCTAAAGCAAGGGAATATGACAGTTGATGAGTATGACTCAGAGTTCAATTGCCTGAGTAGATTTGGTACGGGATTGATTCCGACAGAGTTAGAGAAGGCGAGAAGATTTCATCAGGGGCTTGCACCAGAGCTCAAGTCTTATACGACTACCCCGTCTCGATTCTCCCATTCAGCTGTCTTGGAAGAAGCTCATGCCCAGAAGATTCTTCGCAAGGAGCAGCAGCAGACATCGAGACGCCATACACTAGCAGTCGCACCGGCTAGAGCTACACAGGATGGGCCTATCAGGAGGCCCACAGGACAGTGCCAGCAGAGGCCCACACCATATCAGAAGCCCGTTTGCCATTACTGTAGGAAGGAAGGACATGTCCAAAGAGACTATCGGATCCATCATGGATGGTGCTTGAGGTGTGGATCCAGCCAGCATATGGTCAAGGATTGTCCAGAGCAGCAGGCGATAGTATATGCTCGACAGACCCCGAGGTCGACAGCTCCTACACTCCCAGCACCCCGACCAGGACAACAGGTGTCTGGGCTTATAGCACCAACAGTAGGAGCTCCTCGCCTACCATTACCACCCCAGCCAGTGCAGCACGACAGGACTAGAGTTCAGGACCCCGGCCAGAATTGTGGACATGCCTTCTCGTTAGCAGTGGATAATGTGGAAACAGAAGGAGAAGTTGTAGCAGGTATGATTTAATTTTTATTCCCTGTTATCATATCCATGCATCATACGTTAGCCAAGGCCAGAGAAAATCAACAGTAGGACGATTGCATAAGCACGAACACTGGACACGGCTTAGATTCTTAAACCTCTAACTACTCGTGTTTTCATTCAATCATAAATCCCGTACTAATATTTGGACTAGTCGACTAAACACCGCTATTATAGCCTAGATTTTGCAAGCTTATCTTATCGAGCTTGTTCACGACATGTGTATATTGGGGATGCCCACTAACATATTGTCTAATCAAATCAGTGTATGATGGTCTGATCAACCTTCATACAGTTGGTTGCTTTTATTTGCTTATCCTACGTGGATTGAGATATATGGCTCTAGGATCTCATCCGCAACTGCCTTGACAACTCTATTTGAAACGTCTCTAGAATCCCATATTCGTATTCAATCCTCTCTCCCTGGAACACTTATTTTTTGCCTTTACAGATTTCGGAAAGTCAGATGCTCGTATTGAGGGAAGATAGACCCGTAATATCCTTCTTATCATCATACCATCTATAGACAGGAAAGATATATTCATACAATCATAGACATCTGTTGGAATCAAAGTACTGTCTTCAAAACTTGACTCATATCTATCACATCGTATCCTAGTACATCGTGTAATATTCTTCCACAAATTGAGGTATGACCTTCCAACTCGAACCTTTCTAACTCCACTAAACATAGAGCGGTGTCTTTGTTAACTTCTAGAAATAATTACTGTAGGATATAGATCGTAGAGCCCCAGTAGAATTTAGAATGTACTAGGATTGCCTATTGATTAGAATAAGTGGTTTCCTATAGAACGATAATTAGTGCCTCATGAACTCCCACTTTCTATTTAGAACATTTTTGGGTCCTCGACCGTGGCATTTAGATTCGGAGCACAAGACCAGCTGCTACCTTCCAACAAATTCCATCTGCAAGACCTATACGAGTCCACCTTTATGTAGACATATCATGTCCCACTAAAACACGTCCTCTTGTACTTTATTTTTATGATACGATTTTCGAGTAAAAAAAAGGCTAATTATAAACCGTACCGTAATACCGACGAACCTTTCGGCTTCAATTTGAGAACCAAACTCAACTCAAAACTTTTGACCCGATATATTGTGATCTACTCGAAGCCCAATATGCACCTGCCCTAGTGTGATACTCAATTGAGACCCTATCTGCCACTTGTACACAAAGGCCATGGGAGGCATATTTTTGACTTACGGCACCTATCTAACCAATCCATTCGGAACTAGCCCAACCTCTCGAGTTAGGACTTGTTCTAGACTACCATAGCCTAGCAGAGATGGTATAATGTTAATCTTACGAGATATTGCCCCACCAATATAGTTTAAATTTGAGATGGATTCATTCAATATGAAACCCCTGCACCATTTAGCCCCTCTCAAAAGGCTCGTAACGACGTTTATCACGGATAGCCAACTTCTATAAGTGGGGTAAGCCTTGAACCAAGAACACTTACCCTATAGAAATTAAGCCAATAGGGTTCCTTGTACAACTACCCTCATTTGTTCGAAACCAAGGACGACTTTCATGCGTTAGCCCCTTAAAATTTTGCATTTGCAATTCGCCCCCTTACAGTAGTTTTAATTTGAGGACAAATTTCTTTAAGTTGGGTAGGATGTAAAACCCCCTAATTTATTAATCTATTTAATGTTAGTTTTTGTAATTTTTTTGCTAAAATACATGTATGCATAATATTAAGATGTAATGCATAGTATGGGTGTAAGTTTATATGAGATATTTATATATGTTATATTTATGTGTGTATATGTTGATTATTAAGGTGTATATATTTATTATACATATATGTGGGAATATGTGTATATAAATATACTAATTATTGTATTATTGAAAAGAGTTTTTAATTAGAAATATAATAAATAGAATTTAGTTAATAATAGTAATAATAAAATAGAAAATAGAGATAAAAAAGAATTTTTTAATAAATAAAAGAAAAAGAAATAAAAAGAAAGGAAAGAAAGAAGAAAGAAAGAAATGAAAAAGAATAAAAAGAAAAAAATAAAAGAAAAAGAAAAAAAAAAATCAAACCCACCCACACATAAGTGGGCGGGCCCCACCCTCTACTTTGCTTGCTGCTGTAGGCAAAGCTAACGCGGATTAAAAACCCACTAACCCGAGAGGAATACAATAGTTTTATTATAAATCCTATTACAATTAGGTTTCGGTAATCTTGTTATAAATATAACTTCCTCCACAGACCTCAAAATTCTAGACTCCCAAAACGAAAATTTCAGCAGATCATACCCTCTTCGCCTAGAGTTCGTTTCACCAGCGACGGAGTTGTGTGCGCGACGAACGAAACATCGAAGTCAGTCCTTCGTCATCCACGGAGCAGTTTTTCCACACAGGTACCCTACTTTCCGACGACGTAACTTTTTACTCATAGCACTGATTTTCGATCCGTAAGATTTCTGGAAAGTAGACTTGACCCTCTTCGAGATCCTCTAGGTGGATTTCGAAAACCCATCGACTTGCTCGAAAATTGAGACGAAGTTGAAGAAAAACCTGTTTTCTGTAATACTAAAAACTATTTTAAAACGACAACTTGTCGGCCAATTTTTTTGCTGTGCATTAAATATTTGTAGAAACTAATCAAAAACAGTAAGAAACACATAACCAAGATCGCAACGCATCTTTTGGATCATCGTTTCGATTAACGTGTAAAAAGTAAATTGACGTTGAAGTTGGAGGAAAAAACTGTTTTAAACTTATATAAATTCTGAATTTTATGGATACGGCGTACGCCCCGACGAACCGGGCGACGTGGTCGCACGTTATACGCATCGAAAGACGCGTATGGACGTTGCTGACGTGTGGGAACTGACGAAACTCAGTTTCGTCGGTATCCGTCAAGATACCCCCGTATCGTCAATTTGCAAACTTGACCCTAACTTCGTGTAGAGTCGTCAGATCAAGGCCAAACTTGCGCCAACAGGTCTGAATCGAAATTCTGGTCCTGCTGCCAAGTTTGGTTCGATTCTGAGAAAGATCGACCGGAACCCCTTTTTGGCAGGCCCGCGACCCACTCAACGGGCAATTTTGCACGCGGCTCATCGAATCCAAAACTGGACATACCGTTGAGTTTTCTCTCTCCTCAAACTGAATCCGTAGACATGTAGTTTGACGAATTTAGAGACCATAGACTTTGGCACCATTTTGGTGCAAAAGCGAGTCCAACGGCGGATTCGTTTTGACCAAAAATTTACGATTTTGCCCCTGTTCCAGAATTAGACTTTTGGACAGGCATTTTCTAGGTATATTTTATACACCGAGTATGTTTTTGATGTTTGTTTTCAGCGTCCGGAGTTGCTTGGAGATTGTGACGTTTTTTGGCTGACATTGTAATTTTCTTTCTGGACTTGCCACTTTGTACCATCAGGCAGATCCTTGCCACCTTACTCTGTGATTTATATTATCTTATTTTCAGTTGTTATTTTCGGTATTTCTTATTTGTTGATATTATAAAACTGTGCGTCCAAGTCACACTTGGGTGCAAGCGACTTTGTCGGTCGTTTTTCTTGCTTTTATTTATATCTCTTGCATCGACTTAGCCTAGTGACCACCCATTATTGATGAGGTATTGGTATATCTCATACGGCCTTGACACTTACTTTACCACATATTATGAGTCACATATAGGATACGTACTCGCGTAGTCGGCCGGCCACCGATACGTATGAGGCGTGCGACGGTTAGGAGTAACTGCCAATAGAATTGCATGCTATTGGACTTGGCAGTTACTAGAGGTTCATATGAGTCATGGATGTCACTCCAATAGGCATTGGGAGGGAAGAACTGTTCCTTGATGTATGGGCCACATTTACATACTGCTATTATACCTGAAGCTCCGTTGGCGACGCAGGTTCACCCTATTGTACTGATTCCCTCTGACGTTCATGGAACGTTATGGACGTTTTCTTACTGATTTCCTCTGACGTTCGTCGAACGTTATGGACGGATTATACTGATTCCCGATGAGAGGGACGATGCCACTGCTATACAGCCCGAGTGCCCATATGTGAAGGATTGTTCTTTATTGCATATTCACTATAGTACGGTTAGGTACCCTATTGTATGCATCTCTTATTTTCTATTTAGATCACAGTTTATATGGCATGGTATTTTCTTGTATCTTGTTACGTCCCTCTGAGGACCTGGTTATCTCTCCAGGATTAGACGAATTCTCGCAGGAGTACGGAGCGGCATTGGATCCATCTTTTGTGGGCGACGAGGCATTTCCCTTTGACATTTAGCTCTATTTTTATCTTCGAGGATTATTGAGACTATGTAGTGGACATCTTATGTTCTTTCATTTACTTTCTATTTTGCTGAGGTTGGACTCCGATCTTTGTGACTATTTTATATAGCTGTTTGGAGTAGGTATGTCCACCTGGCTATCGTTTGATGCACTATTTATTGGACTCTCGTTTCTTCTGTGTTGAGCTGTGATGAGATTAGATACTTATATTCTGGCCTGTGATTTTATTATATATATACAGCTTATGTATATACGAGGATTTTATATATTGGAGTATTCTTCGTATATGTGCAGCTGGCATGTTGCGTACTTGGTCCTAAGTATTTTGGGACTGGGGCATTACATGTTTTTGTGGTGGCCCATGCAGGTCCACGAAAATATTGTTGGGTTACATGACTGAGCCCAACAAGCCTGCATATAGGAATAGGAATAGTATCTCATCCAGAACTACTACTTCCCTTGACTTCCAATCTTTTCAAATTCCTCAATTACTTGAATTACCTCATATCCAACTTCTCCTAATATCGTCCTTTTCTTCCTCGTGCCATCAGTATGAATCTAAGAAGCGGACACACTTTCACCTTGGCCATCACCTCTGGTGATGCGGCCACCCAAGAGGAACAGAATCCTTCGATGACCCCGGCGACCTCGTACCAGCCAGGACAGTCGCAGCCTACTACGACTCCGACGACGGTACACCATGAGACACAAGCATCCCCAGTCAGCCAGGCTGGACAGACCACTACCATGCCATCGAAAGAGAATGTACCACTGCCTCCACCACCACCATTCCCTCAGCAGTTTCTACCACAGTTCGGACCTCATATGCCTCCACCAGCGACTGATGGGAGCAGTACTTTACACTTTATGTACGCCATGATGCAGGCTCAGTAGCAGCAGACTGAGCTGATGAGACAGACAATGATGGCATCATTGGCTAGACCTCCACCACCCCCAGTGCCAGTACCAGCACCGGCTCTGTATCCTTATGAAGGCTCTATCAAGAATTTCATGGATATGAACCCCAAGGCCTTTAGAGGAACGGAAAAGCCACTAGAGGTGTCACAGTGGCTTATTAGTACAGAGAAGCTACTGAAGGCATCTCAGTTGCCAGCTCGAGATTGGATGACAGCAGTGGACCTACTGTTAGAAGATAATGCTCACCACTGGTGGAAGGCGGAAGAGAGACGACTAGGCACTGGGATCACCTGGAAGCAGTTCTATGATGCATTTTATGAGAGGTTCTTCCCTATTCATGTTCGAGATGGTCTCTACGATCAGTTCCTTCATCTGAAGCAAGGGAATATGACAGTTGATAAGTATGACTCAGAGTTCAATTGCCTGAGTAGATTTGGTACGGGATTGATTCCGACAGAGTTAGAGAAGGCGAAAAGATTTCATCAGGGGCTTTCACCATAGCTCAAGTCTTATACGACTACCCCGTCTCCATTGTCCCATTCAGCTGTCTTGGAAGAAGCTCGTGCCCAGGAGATTCTTCGCAAGTAGCTGCAGCAGACATCGAGACGCCATACACTAGCAGTCGCACCGGCTAGAGCTACATAGGATGGACCTATCAGGAGGCCCACAGGACAGTGCCAGCAGAGGCCCACACCATATCAGAAGCCCATTTTCCATTACTGTGGAAAGGAAGGACATGTCCAGAGAGACTGTCGGATCCATCATGGATGGTGCTTGAGGTGTGGATCCAGCCAGCATATGGTCAAGGATTATCCAGAGCAGCAGGCGATAGTATATGCTCGACAGACCCCGAGGCCGACAGCTCCTACACTCCCAGCACCCCGACCAGGACAACAGGTGTCTGGGCTTATAGCACCAACAGTAGGAGCTCCTCGCCCACCATTACCACCCTAGCCAGTGCAGCACGACAGGACTAGAGTTCAGGACCCCGGCCAGAATTACGGACATGCCTTCTCGTTAGCAGTGGAGAATGTGGAAACAGAAGGAGAAGTTGTAGCAGGTATGATTTAATTTTTATATTCCCTGTTATCATATCCATGCATCATACGTTAGCCAAGGCCAGAGAAAATCAGACAGTAGGACGATTGCATAAGCACGAACACTGGACACGGCTTAGATTCTTAAACCTCGAACTACTCGTGTTTTCATTCAATCATAAATCTCGCGTACAAATATTTGGACTAGTCTGACTAAACACCGCTATTATAGCCTAGATTTTGCAAGCTTATCCTTATCGAGCTTGTTCACGACATGTGTATATTGGGGACGCCCACTAACATATTGTCTATAAGAATCAGTGTATGATGGTCTGATCAACCTTCGTACAGTTGGTTCGCTTTTATTTGCTTATCCTACGTGGATTGAGATATATATGGCTCTAGGATCTCATCCGCAACTGTCTTGACAACTCTATTTGAAACGCCTCTAGAATTCCATATTCGTATTCAATCCTCTCTCCCTGGAACACTTATTATTTTCGCCTTTACAGATTTCGGAAAGTCAGATGCTCGTATTGAGGGAAGATAGACCCGTAATATCCTTCTTAGTTCATCATACCATCTATAGACAGGAAAGATATATTCATACAATCATAGACATCTGTTGGAATCAAAGTACTGTCTTCAAAACTTGACTCTTATCTATCACATCTCGTATCCTAGTACATCGTGTAATATTCTTCCACAAATTGAGGTATGACCTTCCAACTCGAACCTTTCTAACTCCACTAAACCATAGAGCAGTGTCTATGTTAACTTCTAGAAATGAATTACTGTAGGATATAGATCGTAGAGCCCCAGTAGAATTTAGAATGTACTAGGATTGCCTATTGATTAGAATAAGTGGTTTCCATTAGAACGATAATTAGTGCCTCATGAACTCCCACTTTCTGTTTAGAACATTTTTGGGTCCTCGACCGTGGCATTTAGATTCGGACCACAAGACCAGCTGCTACCTTCCAACAAATTCCATCTGCAAGACCTATACGAGTCCACCTTTATGTAGACATATCATGTCCCACTAAAACACGTTCTCTTGTACTTTATTTTTATGATACGATTTTCGAGTAAAAAAAGGCTAATTATAAACCGTACCGTAATACCGACAAACCTTTCGGCTTCAATTTGAGAACCAAACTCAACTCAAAACTTTTGACCCGATATATGGTTGTGATCTACTCGAAGCCCAATATGCACCTGCCCTAGTGTGATACTCAATTGAGACCCTATCTGCCACTTGTACACAAAGGCCATGGGAGGCATATTTTGACTTACGGCACCTATCTAACCAATCCAATTCGGAACTAGCCCAACCTCTCGAGTTAGGACTTGTTCTAGACTACCATAGCCTAGCAGAAATGGTATAAGTTAATCTTACGAGATATTGCCCCACCAATATAGTTTAAATTTGAGATGGATTCATTCAATATGAAACCCCTGCACCATTTAGCCCCTCTCAAAAGGCTCGTAACGACGTTTATCACGGATAGCCAACTTCTATAAGTGGGGTAGAGCCTTGAACCAAGAACACTTACCCTATAGAAATTAAGCCAATAGGGTTCCTTGTACAACTACCCTCATTTGTTCGAAAACCAAGGGACGACTTTCATGCGTTAGCCCCTTAAAATTTTGCATTTGTAATTCGACCCCCTTACAGTAGTTTTAATTTCGAGGACAAAATTTCTTTAAGTTGGGTAGGATGTAAAACTCCCTAATTTATTAATCTATTTAATGTTAGTTTTGTGTAAATTTTTTTGCTAAAATACATGTATGCATAATATTAAGAGTGTAATGCATAGTATGGGTGTAAGTTTATATGAGATATTTATATATATGTATATATTTATGTGTGTATGTGTTGATTTATTAAGGTGTATATTTATATATACATATATGTGGGAATATATGTGTATATAAATATATCTAATTATTGTATTATTGAAAAGAGTTTTTAATTAGAAATAATAAATAAAATAGAATTTAGTTAATAAATATAGTAATAATAGAAAATAGAAAATAGAGATAAAAAAAGAATTTTTTAATAAATAAAAGAAAAAGAAATAAAAAAGGAAAGGAAAGAAAAGAAAAGAAAGAAATGAAAAAGAATAAGAAAAGAAAAGAAAATAAAAGAAAAAGAAAATAAAAATCAAAACAACCCACCCACATAAGTGGGCGGGCCCCACCCTCTACTTTGCTTGCTGCTGTAGGCAGCAAGCTAACGCGGATTAAAAACCCCACTAACCCGAGAGGAATACAATAGTTTTATTATAAATCCTATTAGAATTAGGTTTCGGCAAATCTTGTTATAAATATAACTTCCTCCACAGACCTCAAAATCCTAGACTCCCAAAACGAAAATTTCAGCAGAACATACCCTCTTCGCTTAGGAGTTCGTTTCACCAGCGACGGAGTTGTGTGCACGACGAACGAAATATCGAAAGTCTGTCCTTCGTCATCCACGGAGCAGTTTTTCCACACAAGGTACCCTACTTTCCGACGACGTAACTTTTTACTCGTAGCACTGATTTTCGATCCGTAAGATTTTCTGAAAAGTAGACTTGACCCTCTTCGAGATCCTCTAGGTGGATTTCGAAACAACCCATCGACTTGCTCGAAAAATCGAGACGAAGTTAAAGAAAAACCTATTTTCTGTAATACTAAAAACTATTTTAAAACGACAACTTGTCGGCCAATTTTTTGCTGTGCATTAAAGATTTGTAGAAACTAATCAAAAACAGTAGAAGACAACATAACCAAGATCGCAACGCATCTTTTGGATCATCGTTTCGATTAACGTGTAAAAAGTAAATTGACGTTGAAGTTGGAGGAAAAACTGTTTTAAACTTATATAAAATTCTGAAATTTTATGGATACGGCGTGCGCCCGACGAACCGGGCGACGTGGTCGCGCGTTATACACATCGAAAGACGCGTATGGACGTTGCTGACGTGTGGGAACTGACGAAACTCAGTTTCGTCGGTATCCGTCAAGATACCCCCGTATCGCCAATTTGCAAACTTGACCCTAACTTCGTGTAGAGTCGTCAGATCGAGACAAAACTTGCGCCAACAGGTCCGAATCGAAATTCTGGTCCTGCATGCCAAGTTTGGTTCGATTCTGAGAAAGGTCGACCGGAACCCTTTTTGGCAGGCCCGCGACCCACTCAAACGGGAAATTTTGCACGCGGCTCATCGAAATCCAAAACTGGACATACCGTTGAGTTCCTCTCCTCAAACAGAATCCGTAGACATGTAGTTTGACAACTTTAGAGACCATAGACTTTGGCACATATTTCGGTGCAAAGCGAGTCCAACGACGGATATCGTTTTGACCCAAAATTTACGATTTGCCCCTGTTCCAGAATTAGACTTTTGGACAGGCGTTTTCTAGGTATATCTTATACACCGAGTATGTTTTTGATGTTTGTTTCAGCATCCGGAGTTGTTTGGAGATTGTGACGTTTCTTGGCTGACATTGTAATTTTCTGGACTTGCCACTTTGCACCATCAGGCAAGATACCTTGCCACCTTACTCTATGATTTATATATCTTATTTTTAGTTATTATTTTCAGTATTTCTTATTTGTTGATATTATAAAACTGTGCGTCCAAGTCACACTTGGGTGCAAGCGACTTTGACGGTCGTTTTTTTTTTGCTTTTATTTATCTCTCTTGCATCGACTTAGCCTAGTGACCACCCATTATTGATGAGGTATTGGTATATCTCATACGGCCTTGACACTTACTTTATCACATATTATGAGTCACATATAGGACACGTACTCGCGTAGTCGGCCGGCCACCGATAAGTATGAGGCGTGCGACGGTTAGGAGTAACAGCCAATAGAATTGCATGCTATTGGACTTGGCAGTTACTAGGGTTCATATGAGTCATGGATGTCACTCCAATAGGCATTGGGAGGGAAAAACTATTCCTTGATGTATGGGCCACATTTACATACTGCTATTGTACCTGAAGCTCTGTTGGAGACGCAGGTTCACCCTATTGTACTGATTCCCTCTGACGTTCATGGAACGTTATGGACGTTTTCTTACTGATTTCCTCTGACGTTCGTCGAACGTTATGGATGGATTATACTGATTCCCGATGAGAGGGACGATGCCACTGCTATACATCCCGAGTGCCCATATGTGGAGGATTATTCTTTATTGTATATTCACTATAGTACGGTTAGGTACCCTATTGCATGCATCCCTTATTTTCTATTATATCACAGTTTATATGGCATGGTATTTTTTTGTATCTTGTTACGTCCCTCTTAGGACCTGGTTATCTCTCCAGGATTAGACGAATTCTCGCAGGAGTACGGAGCGGCATTGGATCCATCTTTTGTGGGCGACGAGGCATTTCCCTTTGACATTTAGCTCTATTCTTATCTTCGAGGTTTATTGAGACTATGTAGTGGACATATTATGTTCTTTCATTTACTTTCTATTTTGCTGAGGTTGGACTCTGATCTTTGTGACTATTTTACATAGCTGTTTGGAGTGGGTATGTCCACCCGGCTATCGTTTGATGCATTATTTATTGGACTCTCGTTTCTTCTGTGTTGAGCTGTGATGAGATTAGATACTTATGTTCTGGCCTGTGATTTTATTATATATATACAGCTTATGTACATATACGAGGATTTCATATATTAGAGTATTCCTCGTATATGTGCAGCTGGCATGTTGCGTACTTGGTCCTAAGTATTTTGGGACTGGGGCGTTACATGTTTTTGTGGTGGCCCATGCAGGTCCACAAAAATATTGTTGGGTTACATGACTGAGCCCAATAAGACTGCATATAGGAATAGGAATAGTATCTCATCCAGAACTACTACTTCCCTTGACTTCCAATCTTTTCAAATTCCTTGATTACTTGAATTACCTCATATCCAACTTCTCCTAATATCGTCATATTCTTCCTAATGCCAACAGTATGAATCTAAGAAGCGGACACACTTTCACCTTCATCATCACCTCTGGTGATGCGGCCACCCAAGAGGAACATAATCCTTCGATGACCCCGGCGACCTCGTACCAGCCAGGACAATCGCAGCCTACTACGACTCCGACGACGGTACACCATGAGACACAAGCATCCCCAGTCGGCCAGGCTGGGCAGACCACTACCATGCCATCGGAAGGGAATAGGTGGATTTTGAAACAACCCATCGACTTGCTCGGAAAATTGAGACAAAGTTGAAGAAAAACCTGTTTTCTGTAGTACTAAAAATTATTTTAAAATAACAACTTGTCGGCCAATTTTTTTGCTGTGCATTAAAGATTTATAGAAACTAATCAAAAACAGTAGAAGACAACATAACCAAGATCGTAACGCATCTTTTGGATCATTGTTTCGATTAACGTGTAAAAAGTAAATTAATGTTGAAGTTGGAGGAAAAACTGTTTTAAACTTATATAAAATTCTGAAATTTTATCGATACGGCGTGTGCCCCGACGAACCGGGCGACGTGATCGCGCGTTATATGCATCGAAAGACGCGTATGGACGTTGCTGACGTGTGGGAACTGACGGAACTCAGTTTCGTCGCGTGTGCGCGGCGAAATCAGTCCGTATCCGTCAAGATACCCCCGTATCGCCAATTTGCAAACTTGACCCTAACTTCGTGTACAATTGTCAAATCGAGGCAAAACTTGTACCAAAAGGTTCGAATCAAAATTCTGGTCCTGTGTGCCAAGTTTGGTTCGATTCTGAGAAAGGTCGACCGGAACCCCTTTTTGGCGGGCCCACGGCCCACTCAAACGAGCAATTTTGTACGCGACTCATCGGAATCCAAAACTGGACATACCGTTGAGTTCCTCTCCTCAAACTGAATCAGTAGACATGTAGTTTGACGACTTTAGAGATCATAGACTTTGGCACGCGTTTCGGTACAAAGCGAGTTCAACGGCGGATATCATTTTGACCCAAAATTTATGATTTTGTCCCTGTTCCAGAATTAGACTTTTGGACAGGCGTTTCCTAGGTATATCTTATACACCGAGTATGTTTTTGATGTTTGTTTCAGCGTCTGGAGTTGTTTGGAGATTGTGACGTTTCTTGGCTGACATTGTAATTTTCTGGACTTGCCACTTTACACCATCAGGCAAGATACCTTGCCACCTTACTCTGTGATTTATATTCTTATTTTCAGTTGTTATTTTCAGTATTTCTTATTTGTTGATATTGTAAAACTGTGCGTCCAAGCTACACTTGGGAGCAAGCGACTTTGTCGGTCGTTTTTCTTGCTTTCATTTATCTCTCTTGCATCGACTTAGCCTAGTGACCACCCATTGTTGATAAGGTATTGGTATATCTCATACGGTCTTGACACTTACTTTACTACGTATTATGAGTCACATATAGGATACGTACTCGCATAGTCGGCCGGCCACCGATACGTATGAGGCGTGCGACGGTTAGGAGTAACTGCCAATAGAATTGCATGCTAGTGGACTTGGCAGTTACTAGAGGTTCATATGAGTCATGGATGTGACTCCAATAGGCATTGGAAGGGAAGAACTGTTCCTTGATGTATGGGCCACATTTACATACTGCTATTGTACCTGAAGCTCCGTTGGAGACGCAGGTTCACCCTATTGTACTGATTTCCTCTGACGTTCATGGAACGTTATGGACGTTTTCTTACTGATTCCCTCTGACGTTCGCCAAACGTTATGGACAGACTGTACTGATTCCCGATGAGAGGGACGATGCCACTGCTATACAGCCTGAGTGCCCATATGTGGAGGATTATTCTTTATTGCTTATTCACTATAGTACGGTTAGGTACCCTATTGCATGCATCCCTTATTTTCTATTATATATCACAGTTTATATGGCATGGTATTTTTTTGTATCTTGTTACGTCCCTCTGAGGACCTGGTTATCTCTCAGGATTAGACGAATTCCCGCAGGAGTACGGAGCGGCATTGGATCCATCTTTTGTGGGCGACGAGGCATTTCCCTTTGACATTTAGCTCTATTCTTATCTTCGAGGATTATTGAGACTATGTAGTGGACATCTTATGTTCTTTCATTTACTTTCTATTTGTTGAGGTTGGACTCCGATCTTTGTGACTATTTTACATAGCTGTTTGGAGTGGGTATGTCCACCCGGCTATCTTTTGATGCATTATTTATTGGACTCTCGTTTCTTCTGTGTTGAGCTGTGATGAGATTAGATACTTATGTTCTGGCCTGTGATTTTATTATATATATACAACTTATGTACATATACGAGGATTTCATATATTGGAGTATTCTTCGTATATTTGCAGCTGGCATGTTGCGTACTTGGTCCTAAGTATTTTGGGACTGGGGCGTTACATGGGATGTCTCATGTCTGAGCCGCATGGGATGTCTCATGTCTGAGCCGCATGAGAGATGCTTCATGACCTGGCCGCATGAGAGATGCTTCATGACTGAGCCGCATGAAAGATGTCTCATGACCGAGCCGCGTGTGGGGTGCCTCATGACCGAGCCGCATGAGAGACGTCTCATGACTGAGCCGCATGAGAGACGTCTCATGACCGAGCCGCATGAGGGGTGCCTCATGACCGAGCCGCATGAGAGACGTCTCATGACCGCATAAACACCTTTATGGACTGGGCCGCATGTCACTTCCCGTTCCCAGAATACGTATTTTTATATATGTACAACTCATGTATATTTATTTAGTATTTTATCATGTATTATCCTGTATTAAATTCCTTTAATTTCATGTTAATTAATTATCTGCATTTTATTTTCTGTAATTTTATTTCTGTATTTTATTTCCTGCTGTTATTTTCTGCTTTAGTCTTGCTTGTGGTTCGGGTTCATGGATGGTTTTCGGGTTCATGGTGGTTCAACCCGACCCAAACCCCCACCTACCACCATCCTTCTTATTTAATCTTCAATCTCCTTCTCTCTCCTCATAACTCTCATTCTTTACCATTACTCTTCTTCTTCTTCCTCTCATCACTTCTCCACCTACCAGCAGTAGCAGCAGGCAAGTGCAATCTTGCTTCTTGCTTGGAGAACCATTTTTATGGTTTATTTCTCTTCCTCTCATGATCCTGAGAGAGTTTACTACTTGGCATTTTTGATTTCTTTGGCTGGTTTTTGCTAGATCTAAGATGTTGTATTCTCGGCTGTTCATGGGTTTTGATCTCCCAACTTAGCGTGGATTTTGAGTCACGCTCATGTTCTTACATGTTAGCGTGGATTTTCAGTCACGCACACGTTTTACGTGTGCGTGTATTTTTAGTCACGTACACATTCTTACGTATCTGCGTAGATTTTTAGTCACGCTCACGTTATTACGTGTCTGCGTGGATTTTCAGTCACGCTCATGTTCTTACGTGTCTGCGTGGATTTTCAGTCACGCACACGTTATTACGTGTCTGCGTGGATTTTCAGTCACGAACACGTTCTTACGTGTCTGCGTAGATTTTTAGTCACGCACACGTCTTTGCATGCGTGCGTGGATTTTTAGTCACGCACACGTCTTTGCATGCGTGCGTGGATTTTGAGTTACGCTCACGTCTTGCGTGCGTGCGTGAATTTTTTGTCACCTTTTCACGCTCACTTGAGCGTGCGTGAATTTTTTATCATTCTTCACGCTCACTTATGAGTGCGTGAATTTCCTTTTCACGCTCACTTGTGCGTGCGTGAATTTCTTATCATTCTTCACGCTCACTTATGAGTGCGTGAATTTTCCTTCACGTTTATACTGTGCGTGCCAACGTGAACCATTTTTCGCGCTCACGCTGTTTACACGCTCACTCCAACCTGCTAGACTTGTTGGCGTGACTTTTGGCCTTAGCTTAGACTTGTTGGCGTGGCTTTCTAACCTGGGTGTTACTATTTGCTTTATAACTTATTCATTTAATGATGGCATGATAATTCTTCTATTATATCCTTACGCCTTTTGGCATGAACTCGAAAATCATGATATGTTAATATTGTTAATACAGATTGTTATGTGGAATGCGCCTTGAGTCTTGATTGGTTTATGGATACCCAGTATGACTAGAACTTAACTCTGAGGAGTTATAGGCTCGACCCCATGTAATACTAATTGACTTTCATGCCTTGTCACCATTGATAATGATTGTGACATTGACTAATAATTGATCATGCGTTCCTAGTTGGAACTAAGAGACTTGCTAGTCGTCTTATTGAATTGAATGAATGAGACACGTTCATGTTATGAACTATTGTAATCGATTAGCTGATCCCGAATATTGGCATACAGGCACATGCAGGCTTCAAAATTATTTATTTATTTATTTATTTAGTTATTTATTTATCTTACAAAAATAGCATGTGTACTTTATGGTCAAGGCATGATGACTCCGTGGTTAGACTTGATTGTTGCATCACGCTATGTTAAGACCTACAACCTAGCCGCACGGGTATCGTTGTAGAGTTGCGCATATCGTACCCCGTACGAAAGTACTCATTTGAATGACCATGATCCACGGCATGGGATTTCACTCAACGTAGAGACTATTAAGTTAAATAAAATAATGATTACATAGAGAGAATGGATTCCCGAGTTCTTACATGGCAGCCCCCTTGGGACTAGTAGTGCCCGGCGGGCCGGATGGTTCCCACAGATACTGTAAATCTGTCACACGGGCAGGAAACGGTATCTGCTTATATTATTGTACATGCTATATTAACGGCGGGCGTCCCGCTGGGACTCGTCTAATTACATGATTGGTGCAATTGATTGACTGGATAGACTAGCCTTGCTCGTACATAGTAAGAACTGAAGAATCCCTATTTGCATAATTCCAGGATAACTTGGGACTCACAATAGCAAGCCGTAGTAGTTGATTGGCCGTTCAAGATGATTTGTTTGTGTACTGTACCTACTTTGTTGTCTAACTGAGATGATCAGGATGTCAGGACATGACGGGCCAACTTCTGTCCTTGTTTGGTTGGGAGGTTGGTTCGAAGTGTCGTGATGTTATGTGAATCCTAGTGGAAAGCAGAGATTTATTATTATATTCTCTTACTTACTGGTTTAATCTTCATATCGTCCTTCCTTGTGGTACTTGCTATTAGAGGTCTAACCTCTCTGGTTTTGCATGGCCAGATTTAGAGCCGGTTCCCGAGGATTCACCTTACTTCTACCTCCAAGATGGTTAGTACTAGGGGAATGATCGTAGGAGGACTCGAGTGGGTTTCCTTACTCCACCGCTCGTTTTGTTATTTATTTCATACTTAGCCGTTTGGCACCGACATGTTAGTCGGATTGTCTTGCACTTACTTTTGCATAATTGTAACTAAAGTCAGACTGCAGCTGATAACAATTGTGTATATATTACTATACCATCTGGCTATGTTTTGTAAAGCCAGATCTCCAGAACATTTTGACTGAGCATTTGGGACGCCTTACTGCTTTACCTTATATGTTCTCTATTTCTGTTTCTTGTTTGAATGATTGAGACAATAGATGTGCAGTGACCATAGTAAGACTTTCAAGTAGTATGCACCCCCTCGTCTGGTTAGACAGCATTGATCGTATTATACGATATTCATCTACCCGTAATACGTAGCTGGCTGAGTCATTCCCCCGCCCTCCAGTATTCTGGTTCTGGGGCGTGACAAGGTTTTAGTGGTGGCCCATGCAGGTCTGATTTCAGACTTGTGGGGTGTTTTGATCTATAGGATGTCTCAATCATACGTGTTCCCCCTTGATCTCATGATTCGTTATTCTCAACCCTTGCTTGACATTCCAGTATCCTTTGACTTCATTGATCCTTCATGTCCGGTTGTTTGATTGTTCTTTTGTCCCTTTTCTTAGGGGCACTTCGTCCGCATCGGCCAGAGCTGGACAACAGCAGGGGCAACATGGGCAACCTGACCCTGTCGGTCAGCAACAAGGGCCAGTCTCACCTCAGGAGGCTACCCAGGAAGAAGTGATAGTGGAAGCAGCAGCTGGATCGCAGTATCCGGATGTTCCACCACCACCAACAGTTCCACCTACCCAAGTGGACACACCAGCCCTTCTGGAGATCATGAGAGAAATGATGGCTACTCAGCAACATCAGATGTTGGTCCAGCAACGCATGCACACTCAGCTACAAGAGCAGAATGTGTTGCTCAACCAAGGATTGCAGACGGCTTTGGAAAGAGGAGTGAGGACTGATTCAGGAGCATCAGCCAGGTTTTGCAAGTACAACTCCTGCCGTTTCGAGGGCACGGAGGATGCCATCTCAGCAGATGCATGGCTTAAGGATATTGAGGCTATTCTGACAGCAGCTAAGGTACCGGCAGAAGAACGTGTGGATCTAGTGAAGTTGTTACTTCAGGATCTCGCACGTGTGGTGGGAATCAGAGGAAGTGGGCATCAGACGTCCTATGGCTTGGGACGATTTTACTGCAAGATTCAAGACAAAGTACTGTGGAGTTGTGGCGCGGTTTGAGCTACAACAGAAGTTTATCAACCTCATGCACGGCAAGACTGTAGATGCTTATGCGGCAGAGTTCTGCAGATTGAGTAGATTCGCCCCAGAGATGGTAGCAACAGAGAGCCAGAGGGCCATGAGGTTTCAGCAAGGATTTCATCTTGAACTCTTGCAATTGATAGAGGGGCACAATTACCAAACTTTTGACGAAGTATTGACGGCAACTCGAAGGCATGAGATCACCATTCAGATGCTTACGGTGAGGACTGGGGGTCAGAAGAGATCCCACAGTCAGATTGAAGGAGGAGGGGAAGCAGCGCCCCGAACAACAGCACCATCCACTGGCATTCGTATCCACGATGTGGCGATACGAGGACCAGTACCACCACCCAGACAGCAGCAACAGCAACAAAGGAAGAACCAGCAACCCCCGGCGGGCTGTACTTATTGTGGGAAGATGGGGCACACTAGAGATGTGTGTCGGACATTGAATGGACTGTGTCTGATATATGGAAATCCAGACCATCGGGTTACCACATGTCCCTGAATTCGAGGTCAGGAGGACCAGGGCAACAGTTCACTGCTCTGCCAGTACCAGGGGCAGGGCAGTATCGAGGACCAGCAGTGGCAGTAAGGCCGTTGGCACAGCGTCCGTTACTGTCGCAGGCTCAGATGTTTCGGCAGCAGGGGCCGTCGATGCAGCAACACCAGCATAGACCACCCCAGCATCATCAAGGAAGGGACCAGCAACAACATCAGGCTAGGTCGCAGCATGAAAATCAGCAAGGAGGTCGAGGGCAAGCATTCACTCTGTCCTTGGAGGAGGCATTGGCATCGGGAGTTGTTGTGGTAGGTAACATTCTTGTCGCCTCATATCCCACAGTAGCATTGTTTGATTCGGGAGCATCCCATTCATTTATATCTGGACAATTTGCGATACGACTAGGATGGAGTTCGAGGCATTGCCAGGGAGGTTGAATATACTCACTGGTAATGGGCTAGTAGGAGTTAGTAGAGTTATCTTAGCATGTAGCGTTATAGTTTGTGGGCATTCCTTACCCGCCCGGTTGATAGAATTTCCTGTTGGAAATTTTGACGTTATCTTAGGCATGGACTGGCTGAAAGACAGTCATGCGACAATAGATTATCGTAGAGGGAGTGTATCTTTTGATATTCCAGGCATGAAGCGGTTCACCTTAGTCAGATCAGGGGCAACTCAACAAGAGCAGGGAGTAATAGCGGCATTGGAAGAAGTTCGGGTTCCGAAGGTAGTTAAAGAGTTTCTAGACGTATTTCCTGAAGAACTTCCAGGGCTACCACCGGTTAGAGATATTGAGTTCAGTATAGAATTGGCACCAGGAACTAAACCGATATCAGATCGAGTTTACAGAATGGCGGATTCAGAGCAGGCCAAGGTATACCAGCATATAGAGGAACTGAAGGAGAAGAAGTTCATCCAAGCTAGCGTGTCACCATGGGCAGCACCAGTGGTACTTGTGGGCAAGAAGGATGGGTCATCCAGATTGTGCATCGATTACAGGAAGCTTAACGCGGCCACAGTGAAGAACAAGTACCCATTACCCAGGATCGACGACATTTTTGATCAGTTGAGCAAAGCTAGAGTTTTCTCCAAGATAGATCTTCGTTCAGGGTACCATCAGGTGAGGGTTCGGAAGGAAGACATTCCCAAGACAGCGTTCAGGTCGAAGTATGGGCATTATGAGTTCTTAGTAATGCCGTTTGGTTTGACCAATGCTCCAGTAATATTCATAGATTTGATAAATCGTATCTTTATGCCATACTTAGACAAGTTTGTCGTTGTGTTTCTTGACGACATTCTCGTATACTCTGCTAGTGAAGAGGAGCATGAAGACCACCTCAGAAAAGTATTACAGGTTCTGAGAGAGAACCAGTTGTATGCCAAGCTCAGTAAGTGTGAGTTCTGGATGGATCACATTTTATTTTTGGGTCATCATAAGGAGCTGGAGTAGCAGTAGATCCCAAGAAGATAGAAGCAGTAGAAAGTTGGCCAGTACCCAAGACCATAGCAGATGTACGAAGTTTCTTGGGATTGGCAGGATATACAGAAGGTTTGTGTCAGACTTTGCATGGCTTTCAGCACCCATGACCCGCTTGACCCGGAAGGATGTACCGTTCGTTTGGTCGACAGAATATCAGACATCGTTTGAGACTTTGAAGCAGAAGTTGATATCAGCACCTATCCTTATTGCCAGTTGGACCCGGAGGTTTTACAGTATATTGTGATGCGTCAAGTAAAGGACTTGGATGTGTCCTTATGCAACATGGGAAGGTGATAGCATATGCATCTAGGCAGCTTTGGGACCACGAGAAGAATTACCCA
>JANAVB010030113.1:0-47356 GCA_029216955.1 Iris pallida | reverse complement strand
AAATTTGCCACGCGTCCTGCAGTTATGCACACGTCAGTAACTGACTGAGCGATGCCAGAGCAGTTATCCAGAACTCTATAAAAGAGAGTTTCTCCACCTTCAACAACACCACATTCAATTCAGAGAGAACAGAGAGATTGCCCAGTTGCTGTCCAAGTTCTTCGAGATCCGAGCCTTCTTCATCGCATCGTCCAAGGGATAAAGTGATCGTCTTCTAGATCAGATTCCTACAGTTGTAATTTTCTCAGAAACACATAAATAAATAGAATTTATTTATGGAAAATAAATTGGTGACTCTGCTGGGAAAGCTGTCTCCTATAACGAGACAGCAACAACTCAATGCGATACTCGTTCGACGAGAAGATGATGGTCGTACAATTCAACCATTCTGCTTACGAAGAATGCTCAAGGCGAGGAGGGCCGAACGGCTTCCTCCGCTTTTCTCTCTGCCAAGAAGAAGGGACGTTCTGTCTATGTCCCTAAGTCTTCTCCGACGCCCGATACGCTTCTGTCACTTCCTACCTGACAAGAACACGTCTCCAACCTCACGAGCACGCCTCGGCTTCGCTAATACAGCAACAGTGGCTTCTCCTAGTCACGCTGACAAAATGGGTTCTTAGCCAAGTCAGCATGTCCAAGGAAACCCATCTCTGGATATGTCAAAGTCTCTTCTTCTTCTACTCCTACGACGGCAGTCGGCTCTTTAGCCATTAATGACTCTGTGCGTATGGCAATCATTGACCAACCATACGCTAGTCAAAAGACAGCGTATGACAAGAATTCTCTGAAGATTCCTCCACAGCTTGCACATCTTGTGCCAACCAAGGAGAACGACTCTTTAGTCAACTCCTCTGCTCCTAAGGTTTTTACCTCTGGGGTTAATTTGACTAGTACTCTTACTAATCAAACAAAGGAAAACGCCTTTTGGCTACTTTCTCTAAAGATGGATTATTACCGACTCCCAGTCGGAATAATGTTCATCTTCCTTCTTTCAAAATTTCTGGATCCGAGAAAGGCAAATTGCAAGTATCCAGGACTGATACCAAAGTTGTACCTCCTATGGACCTTCGTAACAAGCTTAACCGGAATCGTCTCGATTCTACTTCCGACATAAAGAGCCTTATCAAACTGGGACAAGTATAATGGACCCTGATGCACAATATGCTAAGAACTATATCGCTCAGATCAATCGGTCTTTATCATTCAAGAACCAAAAAGACAGAAGAATAAAAAACAAGTTTCTACACAGAGACTATCTTCAAACACTTCCCAGTCTGTTTCCGCAGATCTCCGGGAACATCTGCAAAACAAGCGGAGAATCAACACCCCATTTGTCTCTGACATTGCTCATATTCGTCATGAAGAGCATTGTTGTAACTTCCAACCTCGGGTCCTGATCCAGTGTTGTTGTTCACCGAAAAGACGATCTGTCTTCGAACTGATTCAACATGAACCAATACTAGACGAAGACGAACCTCTTTATTCTTCCGTCAACATGACCTCCAGAAATACTGGGGGTAGAATACGATCTGATTCTATGTTAGATTCTGAAGACGGTGTTTACCTCGGTACCAGATCCAGAACTAGAGCTTCGACCAGGGTCTCTTCTTCTTCTCATCCAGGTGATAATCCTGAGACCACGGAGGACTTCCTAGGAGAGTCCAACTTCCCAGTATTAACTCCCGTGAATAGCCTCGGAAAGATGCTGACTCTCATAGCGACGATTCGGAACAGACTGTTTCATCGTCGATACCGCGAATGATTACCACTTATATGGTAGATGGCAATCACGAACCTTCGACTAGCACTGAGGCTCATGAACAAAAGATTTCTTCCTTGGAACAACAGTTACGAGCTATGGCGGATACATTGACTGCTATGCATACTCTTATACAAGCTCAGCAATAAACTCAGCAAGTTCAACAAACAGTACCACCAGTGGTATTAAATACTCCTGTTGCCCCAAACCTGGAACCTTCTACTATTCCGGGGGTATAGTCTAATATTCATGTACAGCCCACTCCAAGTCAGTCCAGAGCTGGGGGTGGTACATATACTGCAGTCCCTCCTCCCAATTAAGCCCAACAAGCAACGACACCGCAATCTTTCGGAGCAGTCACTGAAGAGTTGAAGAATCTTCGGTCTCAATTCGAAGCGTTCAAGCAAAAGGACGGCTTATAAAGATTAGGTATCAAGCAGCCTTACCCTATACAATGGAAGGATGTATCGTACCCCCCAAAATACAAGCCTCCGACCATCTCTTTCTTTGATAGGACCACCTCCCCAAGTCAGTTCATCAATCACTTTGAGGTAATGACTGATCAGCTGCAACTGAGCGATGCCCTCCTCACTCGGGTATTTGTTGGTTGTCTTAAAGGAACCGCTTATGAATGGTATCGAAGTCTCCCTGATGGGTGCATTACTTCGTTTGCCGGGTTCAAACAGATGTTTCTAGAACGATTCTATGAAGGCATTAACGACATGACCATGTCATCCCTTATAAGAATCAAACAGAAAAATAATGAAAGCACTGAGAGCTTCATTGAAAGATTCAGAAGAGAATCTCTAAAAATGCCTCTCGGAACTCCCGATGCCGTCACTATCGACACTTGTAAGTCGAACCTCTTACCAATCATCAGCATGTGGACATGATCCACTCAGTTCCAAGATGGGCCTTCCTTCATCGTCAGTGCCAAAGCTGCCGAAGTCAGTGCTGAGACTTTCAAAGGTCTGGGGGTACACATGACTCCCAAAGAATCAAGTCAAAGTACTGGCAATAGTGCGCGACCCAATAATCGTAAAGGAAAAGAGACTCTCGAAGTCAATCTCCAGAGCAACAATCAAGAGGTAATATCTGCCCAAGCTACCCCAGCTCCAACAAATCAACAGCAGAGACCTCCTCGACCGAAGGAAGAATACTCTTTCGACGACGACGATGTTCAAGGCATCTTCGAATGTTTACTTAAAGGTAACAAGATACAACTGCCAGATATCAAAAAGCCTGATGAAGCCAACAAGACGGATCATCCAAAATACTATCCATATCACAGAATGCTGGGTCATAGAATCCGGTCTTGCTTCGTATTAAAAGGAAAGATCCAAGAAATTATCAAATCAGGAGCTGTGACACTAACACCTAAAGACAAGACAGTCATAACAAATGTGATTTTGATGCAGTTCGGTGACTTCCCTCCGTTATTGGTAGAAAATGGGATTGTCCCTATCCCCAAAGCAACCCTTGAAGTTGTAAATATTCCACCAGCCCAGAATGAAGGACTTGTTCCCGTCACCACTAAAAAGGGAGAGATTATGTGGATCTACCCCGATTTAGTGACGGAGTTCGAGACGTCTTCCTCTTCTCCTCGGAAGGCTCCTCTGTCTAAAAGAAACCTGGGAAGACTAAGTCATGCCATATGACTTCTAGCATCACACCCAATCTTTCTCTAACCTTTACTTTCATCCTAGCAGGAAAGTCACCCCCTACAGAGGTAAAAACTGTACCTCGATCCGAAGACAGATACAAACCTGCGTTTCATCTATATAGTTCACAATCTCATGAATTAATGGCGAAGATGGGTTATGATCTAGCCACTGCTCCTGGTTTAAGCTCCGGTAAAGGACTCCGAGCACCTTTAGCCCTCACTTTGAGACATAATCAATCCCGTGTTGGCCTCAGTTTCTGGACTAAAGCTCTCATCAAGCACCGAAAAACCAAGAACAAGATGAAGGATTGCAACATGGTTTCGGTAGACTCTGAACCTGAGCGTGAAGTCGAAGCTCTCGCCGGAACCCGGTCAGAAAAAACATATCTGAAAGATTACGCTGAAGCTCCTGAGAAAACTCCTGATGTCCCTCCGGTTGCAGCTCTAGCACCCATCTCTAACAAAGGACCTTCAAATGCTCCTGCTGAGATGATTCCCTCTAAACCAATAACAGCCGACAAAGGGAAGCAACCTGCCCGCTTCGACAAACCAATCAAGAAGTCTCTTTCTTCCGGATTGCAGAAGCCATATAATTTTGACATTCTGGCTCAACTTGCTAACACTCCAGCCAGGTTGTCCATCTTTGATTATTTACGTTTATCCAAGGTGTCACGACCCGCACCCGTTTTTTTTTAAACGGGTACGAGACTGTCCAAGCCAGCCTACGCCGCAGTGTCGGCGGTAGAACGCTGTCACGGCCATGAAGATCAAAATCACAAATAATGCTCATTCACATAATTAATTTAACTTACAATGATCACAAGTTTTATATTTGTAGAAAAATATAAACTTGTACAAATAAATGAATGACTACAACTCAACTATGTAGCTAGTCTATAGGCTTTTGTCTGCAAGTATTTCCGTCACACCCCAAGCTAAGTGAATCCACGGCTAACCTGAAAATGTTGGTTTCCAGTCCGGAATGGAACGAGCATAATCCACTGAATGCAATTTTAAATGAAAATGACTATAAACAAAGTTAGACATCAATTATGAGTTTGAAAATAAACAGTAAATACGGAAAACTAATAGTAAATAAATAGACACCAAATACTTTCCCCAACTGCTAGAAGTACCTTTGATATGTGATCGATCTCGGGACAATTATGTGACACTGTCTACACTGTCTAAAGTTACACTGTCTAAAGTTACACTGTCTACAGTTACACGGTCTACAAAAATATTACAATAAAGAAATATTGTCTACAAATAGTAATCACGATCTACACAGTTTAAATGCAGTAATAATCCACGGTCTACACTGTCTACTTTGCAATAAATAAATCACTGTCTACACTGTCTACAAAAAATAAGTAAATCACTGTCTACACTGTCTACACTGTCTAAGGTCAGATCACACATCGTTGGTACTTCTCATTCCCGTCTCACAATTTATAATAGAAAATAATCACATAACCAATGACTAATTAATGAAATATAGTAAAGATCAATATCAAAATACAGACAATAAACTGTACTCGCCTGTGGTCCTCTGTTGGTGAAACCGACAGTCTGAATTACTCAATGTGCCACAATAGCAAAAACCCGTACAACAGTCCCCGGAAGCTAAAATAAACATCACCAATGTTCTCAGAGTAGTCAATTTAGCTAGGATTGTCTGTCCTTAAGTTCAATTCTGGACACAGGAGCAAAACGGTAATTTTTGGCAAAAACGATGTCCGCCGTTGGACCCGCTTTGCATCGAAAAGCGTGCCAGAGTCAACGGTCTCTAAAGTCTTCAAACTACATGTCTACGGATCCAATTTTTCGATACGAACCCAACCGTATGTCCAGAGTTGGATTCCGGTAGGCCGTGCATAAAATTGTCCGTTGAGTGGGACCGTGGGGCCCGCAAAACGGCGTCGGATTCAACTATCTCAGAATTAGACCAAACTTGGCATACAGGACCAAAAAAGATACGGTCATGATGGCGCAAGTTTCGTCTCGATCTGACGAGCGTGCACCAAGTAATTGAGAAATTTGCAAAGTACATGATACGGTGAATTTCGACGGATACGTATCAAATTCGTCGCGCACAACGCACCGCGACCATTTGAATTCCGTCAAAGTCCACACGACCACAAAGTCGTTACGCAGCTTTCGATCCTTTCGGTACCCGACCACGTCGTCCGGATTGGCGTGACGCACGTCGTGTGGAGCGATTTTCTAAGTTTTGAAAACAGGTTTTTCATGATTTTCATCTCGATTTATCTTAACATCTACTGATAAATAAAATAATCTAAAAATAGGGTTTGAAAGCTGGTTAGGTTGTCTAAAAACTCCTTCAAATAGATTTTGAAAATCTGTCTTGGATTGGTGTAAAATTGACTTCAAAATGGGGTCATTGGGATCGAATTTCTGTCTAGTTTAAGACAGTTTTTCGTCTCTTTTCGGGTCGATTTCTCGAGCAACTAGGTTATAAACCTACTCAACTAATTGAATGGCGTTGAAGGGGGTTAGGTAGGCTTCGTACCTGAAGAGGAAAATTGTGAAACGATCAATCGATCGCTGCGCAATCGCATTACGAAGTGGGGTTACCCGTTCTCGTGACTGCTCGGTTTTAGCACCGCGCCTGTGCGCGTGCCCGTGCGTGTCACGCCCCGACCCGGAATTATTCGAATCATCGTCTTCGCTGGGGCGTGATGCTGCACGAGCCTGGAGTTGCGCTCGTGCAAGGCAAGATGACAAGTTCTCAATGGTTATCTTTGAAATGAACGTTAACAATGAAAGCAAAAGAGTATACGAAAACGATTATCTTTATTGATATTCGAAATCAGATTACAAAGGCTTTCGATAGCCCAACAAAATTTGCCAGATTGGCTACAACACTCAGGTTCTCTCTTGCCTACAAATGATTTCGTCGTTCCATACATCATGCCTTCTATATCTCGGCCGCATCAATCTTGTCGCGAGTCCGAGCGTCAAGCGATCGCATGCTTCAATACGCTTCGGCATTCCAAGCCTCAACGCGTTCAAACAATGCTTCGCCGCGGGCAATCCATTCCCTGCACCCTGCATGAAGCTGGTGGGGGATCAGTACGTTCGTCCTCGTATGTACTGAAGCAAAGATCATCTTTCCAACCGACATTTTAATATTTATGTTGAATCATGCAACTTAGCTTATCTTGCTATGTTCTCCTTAGGGTCAATTTTATGGCATCTTCGAAAGCGTAAAGCATGTTATCATAGCAAGCATGTTATCGAATTGAATAGGCAAGCAAGCATTCTCGTGTTTGATTCGTGGCGCAACTTAGCAATATTGACGCACTCGCCCTTGCACCGACGCAAGGTGAATACGCCTATCTGTTTTCCCTGTCATGTTATAAGTGCTCTCTATTCAGAATCCGTCCATACAGGATATACGCATACCTTGCACTTCCAAACCCATCGCCCTTATCTATATGAAGGTTACTAGCTTTTCGGGCTAGAATGGACTTATATTTATCGAATCGAAACATAAGACGATGTTAACTCTGTGCGGTTGCTAACCAACATCAGAGGCCATCGAAATAATCACAGCAAGTGGCTTATCACATTCACCTGACGGTCGCTACCCATCTAAATGAAGTGCACCAACAATACCGTAAATGAATCCCTCCTAGGCCGAACGGTCCCAGCGCCCTGGCGTACCGCGTTCGAGGGAATACCCATGCACGGGCAATAGTCTTTAAGTCCATTTGACCATGCAACGAATCTTATCTTTCATACAACCAAGCAAGTTCGCTTATCTCTATTTCAATTGGCACAACGCCCAAATGTTCTCAACGAACGCTCGAAGGCCGCGAACATTTCGAAGGGCACCATGCCGCATTATCATCTCATATTTCTTTTGTTAACTTTCTATGTTCTTACGTTTCATGCTTCGTTTCAATGTTTCAATGGCATCATGCCTCAACTCAATGCTCGTCAACCGAACGACCCGAAGGTCCTGAACACCTTTTGAGGCATTATGTCATATCCGACAGTTCTGCCACATTCATGCCACAACTGCATTCTCTCGCAACGAAGCCATCTTTTATTATCCCGTGCACGTAGGCACGTTTCGACCGTATTCCGATGTTTTATGACTTAGCATTCAATGTCCGTGGCTTGCGCGCTAGGGCGCTCGCCTATTGTCTTTCAATGTTCTAGTCGTTCTAACTCGTACACGAAGGCACGTATGGTTCGTGCACTAAGGCACTCACCGAGTACAGTTATCCCATGTTCTTATGGCTTGCGACCGAGGCGCTCGCCTTTGCGATATCCAATGTTCCATAGCGACTCGTACGTTTGCCGTACGATTCATTTCAATTGTTCTATTTAGTGTTCGACACACACTACGTTTATCTCTCTATCGAGCCATGCCCATGGCATTGATAGGTTAACTCAGCATACAATGATATATTTGACTTACCGAATGAAGGAGTAAAAAGAAGTCAATCCTCCCACCTTGAGTCGATACGCCTTTGTCGTTTCGCCGAGCCGATGCGGCTCGATTCCCTAACTTTGTTGCACGGCCACTCTCCTGACTTAGCCGTTCGAGCACTTCGTGCTTATTGAGTTTGTACGTCCGATTTGGGCTTACCGTGCCAACGCTTCCGTTCGTCGCAAGGCGACGATTTGCTTTCGCGGACCCCTTACTGAATAAGGCGAAAGATCGACCTCTAACATTTTAGCGTAAACGTATAGCCTGCACATGAAACGAACTAAAATCAACACCCGCATCGATTCGGTCTTGCGCCTTGGTCGATTCGATTTCTTAGAATCTTCGAGCCGTCTCAACGCACTTATCCTTCGAGGCAACGCGGCGCTTCGCATCGATTCACTCGATGCATTCTTTGGGACAAGGCAACTCTTCGCATCGACTTAGTTTGATGCATTCCTCGGGACAACTCAACACTTTGTATCGATTCGTATCGATACGTAATCGGGTCAACGAAACTCTTCGAGTCAACGACTCAGCATAATGCACCGTGCGGAGCGGGGCATTACAGCGCGCGCGCGGCCTCCTGCCACTGGCCGGCGGTAGCTGCGGCGCCGTACGGGTTCGGGGCAGGTCGCTTGAGACGTGGGGAAGGAGTGGCGGTTTGAACTTTAGGGTTTTCGTTGGAACTCCTCTCGATTACTACGTATATATAAGCGTCGGCCTGCTGTTTGTAACAGAGCTGAGAGGCTCTTAGAAATTCTCGGGCTGGGTTGGCCTTGTGGGGGTCTGGAGTACTTGGAGAGCTTGGTTGAGCTCAGCTGGGCTCGGCCCAGTAGGAAGCTGGGTTCGGGCCTGGCTGGTGTTGTGGCCTTGGCTCGCTCAGCTGAGTTTGGCTGGGATTGAAAGCTGCTTCAGCTTTTTTTCTAACATGTATTATTCATATATAATTCTATATGTATCTCTATATAAACCCACATATATATATATATATATAATATTTATATATGCATACACATCCATATATATATATATATATATATATATATATATATATATATATATATATATATATATATATATATATATATATATATATATATTTAGAATTTATATATATCTATACATATCTAATACTATATCTATCTCCATTCGTATAAACGCATATTTATATATATACAAATACGTATATATATATATATATATATATATATATATATATATATAAATATATATATATATATATATATATATATATATATATATATATATATATGAATATTTATATATATACAAATACATATATTATATATATATATATTTACACCACAGATAACCAATAATAATAAAATAGTACTATCTCATAATAACCTCAATGACATTGATAATAAGATAATAAAATATTAATAACAACAATAATAATAATAATAACAATTAATAACGAAGTTCGATAAACCCAATAAAGTCGTATATACCAAAAATCTCCAAAATATACGAGGGCCTATTTTATACAAAAAGTCATTGAATAATACTAATAGTAATATTCATAATATTTATTTACAATTACTAGAAAATATTCATTTAAATCGTTAAACAGAATACGACACCCTCATACCAAAAATACATCAGCACGATGTTATTGGTCGTACCCCATAACTACATGGGATTGGGCTTGCTTGGGTCCTATCTAGACTAATTCGGTACAACCGGGTTCCCTAACGTTCAATAATATAACTAATAAATAATTAAGTAATCGGTTAGGGTTAAGTCGCAACTTGGCCTAGTTTTCCTAGTTAGGACATCACTATGGCTCGGCCTTCCCTACCGGGGCTAATACACTAGCCAAAGCACGCCATGGTACTATTCGTGCCACGATTTCTAATCACCGAGTTCTCCAAAACTCAATCATGGCTAAAATCATCTACCGTAATAATTAACTAAATAATTATTTATAAAAACTCTAGAAATCACCATTTAATTCAAATAAATAAATAAAAATATTATCGATATTCCGGGAAGAGGGGTTACAAATCTACTCACCTTAAAAATAATTTCGTCCTCGAAATTCTAATTCGTAACTATTCCTTAAATTCAAAAAGGAACTCTACCATTACCTTAATCTCCTCGAATCTAAAAAACAGTTTATATCCTCCTCCTAGCCATTTCGTAACTACGAAACTCCGAGGACTTCTACCCACCTTTGGTCACACTACTCCCTCAAATCTCATGTCACTAGAACTTTACAATCTTCCAGCTAATTGCTAAAAATTTCTACCAATCGATACCTACTGCTTATGGTATCTATAATCTGCTCCTATCTATCCAACAACCCAATATTTAATAAGCATTAATTTACTCAAGTAGCTAATAAATATGGTAACTTCTAATAAGCATGACCTTTCATCGTTCCGAAATAGGAAGGACAGGAAGATAAGGATGAATAATCGAAGGCAATTATGAAGCTCCAGGAGTGGCAGAGAGTACCCAATGATGTAGACAGAATAAAGGTTTATAAACCATTGTCTTATTTGCTAGATTGGGCTACTCTATTCCAGTCACTTGCTAACTCAAAGGACCCTTCGTTTCTTAGAGGGTTTGCACTCCGTGCAATACAGAAATTCCGTTCTCGAAATTAATCTAAGTAAGGTTCCATAATAGAACGGAATTTGAGAAATCGAGATTGTGATCCTTTTCGTGGTTTATTTAAACACACGAGTAAGGATTATAATTGCAATACAAGATCGTATCTCGACTTCCAGGTAGATGGAATAATGGTTACGAATGACAGCATATTCTAAGAGATGGAGGCTACATGATCGGTATAGGGACCTACCTCAAATAGTTCGGTTTTTATATATATTCCAAAAATGGTGATTTGTATGGATGGGTTTTACTGGGTTTCTGATTTGACATCAATCGTTGGTTGGATGAACCTCGAATTTCAGTCTCTACGGAATGGTCAAGATCCCTATGATCACACTACTTCTACTAGGTTAGGATAACCTAGAATAGGTTTCCACCCGAGTGGTCGAGCTAGTTGCCAGTCTGGTTGGTTAGCTAGGTCCCTAGAGCCCAAAATTGCGTCTTCCATGACTTTTGTGTTTAAGTAGCATGAGAAGGCACAATTGAGTGGCACACTAGTGACATGTGCGTAGTGGCTTCGAGTAGATCACTACCATATATTGGGTCGAATGAATTGAGTCAAGGTTGAGTCTCTAATTGTAGTTGAGAAGTTTATCGGTATTATGGTAAGGGTTACAGTTAGTCCTTTTTACTTGAAAATCGTACTATAAAAATAGAGTACAAGAGAATGTGTTTGAGTGGAACATGACATACCTAGATGGAGGTAGACTCGTCTATATCTTACATATGAAATTTGTTGGAAGGTAACAGCTGGTCTCGTGCTCCGAATACTAATGGCACGGCCGAGGACACAAAATGATCTAAATGGAAAGTGGGAGTCCAAGGGCACTAACTATCATTCTAATAAAAATTTGTTCTAATCAATCGGTGATCTTAGTATATCCTAAAATTATAGGAGGCTTATAGTCTACCATAGTCACGGTAACTTATTATCCTTAGCCTTGTCTATTCATCTCATGTCTAAACTGTGGGCTTTGGTCGAGGGACGGTCGAGTCAAGGCATAAGGGTTGAAAGTAAAGGCAATATTCAAGAAAATATTTAGAGACACAATGAATTGTTTCTTGAGAATAGATAGTCTCCTGGGTTGGCATTACGACTAAGGGTAAAACCCTAATCATTCTCAAATTCAGATGGCTCGAAAGTCTCAATAGTAGTTTGAGGGTCGATGGGAGAACGAGCAACTCAATCACATGGCTGGCTGACGATAACTACCCTTGTGTATACAACTACCATAGCCATGGGGATATGCGGTATCTCTCTAGCAATTACGAGCTTCTGTCTTTCCGAACCAGTAAAAAACAAAAAACAATAAAGAGTTCAAGAAAGATGTTACTGAATATAATTACGTGATTCAAGGGCGAATGTATTATTCAAGAGGAATTGTCAAAGCAGTCGCGGATGAGATCCTAGATACCTATATATCTCCATCCACGTAGTGTAATTAAACGAAAGAGCGAACCAAATGCATCATGGTTGATCAGACCATAATACACTGATTCTGATTAGACAATAAGTTAGCAGGCGTCCCCACTAAACATATGCCTCAAATCAAGCTCAAGAACAGAGTGAGCTTACAAAACTAAGCTGTAACAGCAGCGTTGGTCAAGATATTCCAAATACAAGTATGCGAGATTTTTGAAATGAGTCACAGGTAGTTCGAGTTTTGTGAGAATCAAAACCTTACCCGGTGTTCTTGCTTATACGGTCTTTCTACCATCTTTTTATCCACAAGGACTTGGTCGACTAATGGGTTATGGACATTCTAAATTCCATATTCTAGGTAAACCTATTAGTGTCAGTATTTTACCTCGTCAATAGACCACAAGGACCACGGAATGCTAGGTCGGGAGACGTGCTATCCAACTTACAAAACTTCCACCAATATTGGCTTTGGATCTTATGGAACACACAGGGCACTGTCCTATCCTCTATATTATCCTTAATTTGTAATCACATCTGAAGTCATTTCACCGAGGATTATGCCTCGTCCGTATACTCGGGCGATGGTAAACTCTTGGTTCTGTGATTCAGATGTGATATACTATCAGATACTCTACCTTATCTCGACACCCGGGTAATTATGATCAAAGAGGACCACTAGCCATAGTTTTAGGAATATTCTATAACCTATAATTTCCTTAAAAATTTCAACTCTAGGGTCGGGTCTCGCCAGTGCGCTGCTGGCTGCAGTGAGTCCATAGTCTCCATAATTCAAATAAATGACGACAGTGCGCTGCTGTCCTGCCATTATAAGTTAACTACATCCCTTTTTCTAAAGTATATAAAAATTCCTGGGCTTCTAGGGATTCAAACAAGTCGACTATGTAATAAGGCGTAAATATTGGTCCTATCAGTCGCAATCTGTAACTAAAAGATTTAATCCTGGAGGAAAGAACTGGAGACAAAAGGATTACAAATATTCTAGTATATATTCTATGTGTATTCAAACCTTTGAGGAAAACTTTGAATCAAAACTAACTTGAGGTTCATCTATGGATAACATAAAATAATAACTCTTAGGGCAAAAATAGGAACTGAATAGGCAATTTGACTAAGATGTGAGGATGATATCTAAGAGGCAAGGAGAAGGAATTAATCAATTTATCAGGGTTAGATCATTGATACTAGGAAGCCATGTCTCACCAAGTGAATAATCTATCCACATTGGATCTTATCGTCATATCAAGAGGTAATAGTGTACCTATAAGGATCTGACACTCTATCAAAATTAATAACTCCTTATCTACATTGCATGGCCTAGACTACCCATCGGTAAATTTGTATGAGGGACTCCTAGTCCTAGTCATTCTCGTAAATTAAATTAATTTCTAATTCGTGAATGAGCATTTCTAGTCGCAGGCTCGCAATAGTACGACAAACTTAAGTACTATCACGAGTTCGCTTTATTTGCAAAGACTGACCTGCATGGGCCACCACAAAAACTTGTCACGACCCGCACCCGTTTTTTTTTTTAAAACGGATACGAGACGTTTCCAAGCCAGCCTACGCCGCAGTGTCGGCGGTAGAACGCTGTCACGGCCATGAAGATCAAAATCATAAATAATGCTCATTCACATAATTAATTTAACTTACAATGATCACAAGTTTTACATTTGTAAAAAAATATAAACTTGTATAAATAAATGAATGACTACAACTCAACTATGTAGCTAGTCTCTAGGCTTTTGTCTGCAAGTATTCCCGTCACACCCCAAGCTAAGTGAATCCACGGCTAACCTGAAAATGTTGGTTTCCAGTCAGGAATGGAACGAGCACAATCCACTGAATACAATTTTAAATAAAGAAAATGACTATAAACAAAGGTTAGACATCAATTATGAGTTTGAAAATAAACAGTAAATACGAAAAAACCAATAGTAAATAAATAGACACCAAATACTTTTCCCAACTGCTAGAAGTACCTTTGATATGTGATCGGTCTCAGGACAATTATGCGACACTGTCTACACTGTCTAAAGTTACACTATCTAAAGTTACACTATCTAAAGTTACACTGTCTAAAGTTATATTGTCTAAAGTTACACGGTCTACAAAAATATTGCAATAAAGAAATATTGTCTACAAATAGTAATCACGATCTACACAGTTTAAATGCAGTAATAATCACGGTCTACACTGTCTACTTTGCAATAAATAAATCCCTGCTACACTATCTACAAGAAATAAGTAAATCACTGTCTACACTGTCTATACTGTCTAAGGTCAGATCACACATCGTTGGTACTTCTCATTCCCGTCTCACAATTTATAATAGAAAATAATCACATAACCAATGACTAATCAATAAAATATAGTAAAGATCAATAACGAAATGCAGACAATAAACTGTACTCGCATGTGGTCCTCTGCTGGTGAAACCGACAGTCTGAATTACTCAATGTGCCATAATAGCAAAAACCCGTACAACAGTCCCCGGAAGCTGAAATAAACATCACCAATGTTCTCAGAGTAGTCAATTTAGCTAGGATTATCTGTCCTTAAGTCCAATTCTGGACACAGGGGCAAAACGATAATTTTGGGCAAAAACGATGTCCGCCGTTGGACCCGCTTTGCACCGAAAAGTGTGCCAGAGTCAACGATCTCTAAAGTTGTCAAACTATATGTCTATGGATCGAGTTTTTCGATACGAACCCAACCGTATGTCCAGAGTTGGATTCCGGCAGGCCGTGCACAAAATCGCCCATTGAGTGGGACCGTGGAGCCCGCAAAACGGCGTCGGATTCAACTGTCTCAGAATTGGACCAAACTTGGCATACAGGACCAGAAAAATGATACGGTCCTGATGGCGCAAGTTTTGTCTCGATCTGACGAGCGTGCACCAAGTAATTGAAAAATTTGCAAAGTGCACGATACGGTAAATTTCGACGGATATGCATCAAATTCGTCACGCACACGCGACCAATTTGAATTCCGTCAAAGCCCACATGACCAAAAAGCCGTTACGCAGCTTTCGATCCTTTCGGTACCCGACCACGTCATCCGGATTGGCGTGACGCACGTCGTGTGGAGCGATTTTCTAAGTTTTGAAAACAGGTTTTTCATGATTTTCATCTCGATTTATCTTAACATCTACTGATAAATAAAATAATCTAAAAATAGAGTTTGAAAACTGGTTAGGTTGTCTAAAAACTCCTTCAAATAGATTTTGAAAATCTGTCTTGGATTGGTGTAAAATCGGCTTCAAAATGGGGTCATTGGGATCGAATTTCTGTCTGGTTTAAGACAGTTTTTCGTCTCTTTTCGGGTCGATTTCTCGAGCAACTCGGTTATAAACCTACTCAACTAATTGAATGGCGTTGAAGGGGGTTAGGTAGGCTTCATACCTGAAGAGGAAAATTGCAAAACGATCAATCGATCGCTGCGCATTCGCACTGCGAAGTGGGGTTGCCCGTTCTCGTGACTGCTCGGTTTAGAACCGCGCCTGTGCGTGCGCGGCCTCCTGCCACTGGCCGGCGGTGGCTGCGGCGCCGCACGGGGTCGAGGCAGGTCGCTTGAGATGTGGGGAAGGAGTGGCGGTTTGAACTTTAGGGTTTTCGTTGGAACTCCTCTCGATTACTACGTATATATAAGCGTCGGCCTGCTGTTTGTAACAGAGCTGAGAGGCTCTTAGAAATTCTCGGGCTGGGTTGGCCTTGTGGGGGTCTGGAGTACTTGGAGAGCTTGGTTGAGCTCAGCTGGGCTCGGTCCAGTAGGGAGCTGGGTTCGGGCCTGGCTGGTGTTGTGGCCTTGGCTCGGCTCAGCTGAGTTTGGCTGGGATTGAAAGCTGCTTCAGTTTTTTTTTTCTAACATGTATTATTCATATATAATTCTATATGTATCTCTATATAAACCCACACACACATATATATATATATATATATATATATATATATATATATATATATATATATATATATATATATAATATTTATATATGCATACACATCCATATATATATATATATATTTTTAGAATTTATATATCTATACATATCTAATACTATATCTATCTCCATTCGTATAAACGCATATATATATATATATATATATATATATATATATATATATATATATATATATATATATATATATATATATTTTATATATATAAAATATATATATATATATATATATATATATATATATATATATATATATATATATATATATATATATATATATATATATATATATATATAAATATATATATATATATATATATATATATATATATATATATATATATATATATATATATATTTATATATATATATATATATATATATATATATATATATATATATATATATATATATATATATATATATATATATATATATATATATATATGAATATTTATATATATACAAATACATATATTATATATATATAGATATATTTACACACAGATAACCAATAATAACAAAATAGTACTATCTCATAATAACCTCAATGACATTGATAATAAGATAATAAAATATTAATAACAATAATAATAATAATAATAATAATAATAATAATAATAATAATAATAATAATAATAATAATAATAATAATAATAATAATAATAATAATAATAACAATTAATAACGAAGTTCGATAAACCCAATAAAGTCGTATATACCAAAAATCTCCAAAATATACGAGGGCCTATTTTATACAAAAAGTCACTGAATAATACTAATAGTAATATTCATAATATTTATTTACAATTACTAGAAAATATTCATTTAAATCGTTAAACAGAATACGACACCCTCATACCAAAAATACATCAGCACGATGTTATTGGCCGTACCCCATGACTACATGGGATTGGGCTTGCTTGGGTCCTATCTATACTAATTCGGTACAACCGGGTTCCCTAACGTTCAATAATATAACTAATAAATAATTAAGTAATCGGCTAGGGTTAAGTCGCAACTTGGCCTGGTTTTTCTAGTTAGGACATCACTATGGCTCGGCCTTCCCTACCGGGGCTAATACACTAGCCAAAGCTCGCCATGGCACTATCCGTGCCACGATTTCTAATCACCGAGTTCTCCAAAACTCAATCATGGCTAAAATCATCTACCGTAATAATTAACTAAATAATTATTTATAAAAACTCTAGAAATCACCATTTAATTCAAATAAATAAATAAAAATATTATCGATATTCCGGAAAGAGGGGTTACACAAGAAAACTCGGGAAACGTTAAGTGAAGCTCTACTGCAAGCAGACTCTTGCCTGACTCATCTGAAGAAGCCGGAAGCAGAGCCGGTGACTTGCCTACATTGCAACAGTGTCTTGGAAATCATTCCGAACATTACTTTTACCCAAGACGATATGCTTCTAGAGGACAATCGTCATGATCGGCCTCTCTACTTCACTGGGTACATTGACACGATGAAGGTCGACCGTATTCTAATTGATCCAGGATCAGCTCTAAGTATTATACCTAAGAGTCTCTTGGATGCCTTACGGATTCCAGTTCATCATCTAGTCAAGACAGTCACTACCATTTTAGGGTTCAATCAAGGCAAGAGCGAACCTCTGGGGAAAATTCGCCTAAAAATACAAATAGGCAATTTCCGGGCGAGTGTCACATTCTACGTGATCGAGTTAGTTGGATCTTACAACTTGCTCTTGGGAAGACCTTTTCTCCATGAACACAATATCGTCCCCTCCACTCTTCACCAGTGCTTCAAATACATTGATGAAAAGGGAGAAGTTCAAAAGGAAGTCGTGGACATTAATCCTTTCAGAGGAGTCGAAGCTTACTACAGTGACTCTCGCATGTACAAAGATGAGGATTCAAAAGTCTTACAAGCTATGGATGATGATGAGACATCGAAAGTTGACACCTTTGTTATTCCTGTAAAAGGGCGTATCACTCATCTGTGGTCTACTAAATCATCTGAAGAAAGCCCACTGATAATTCCTGTCAGTGGATGTACCACTTCATTGCCTTCCCAAGCTCCACAAAGTTCGCTGATAATCCCTGTCAATGGACGCACCACTCTCTCACCATCTTCTCAGGCTAGACCAGATACTCTAGTCATTCCAGTCAGTGGATGCACTACTTATCCATAATCCTCTTCAAAGGAGCTCACCTTTTCTAAGCCATTTGTTATCGACCTTAATCGAAACAAAACTTCTGCTCGCCCTTCTTCTCCCCCTTTAGTCATTAATTTGACCAAATCTACTAAGGCTCAGCCTTCTTCTGTAAATACAGCATCTGATAATAATAAAGCATCTCCTTTACAGTATATTGATGTTTGTAGTCATGTACAAAGTTATTTACATTTGCTAGATAGCTTAGAGCCACTAACTATAGGAGTTGTTCAAACTTTTCATACAGAAGTATCATTAGAGTCTGTACAAAATTCATACTTCCTTGTTCCTATTAGAAAGTCAGGAGAAGCTCCAATATTCTTCTGCAAGGGGCCCCAGAATCCTCCTAATCTGGAAGACGACGACAAAAACGATGATACCGGAAGGTTACAACTACGTCGCTACAGTCAGCAGTCCAAAAACATCATCAAGAACATGGGCTATGACTTCAGAACCGGCCTCAGCAGTGGAAAAGGAAGAAGAATGTTTGTTCGAATTCCTTCCTTGAAATACGGAAGGACAAAAAGCGGATTGGGTTACATTACTCCTACCCCCTTCATCAACACAGTCTATGAGGATCCAGAATCCGACGGAGACGAACGATCTGATTCTTCCGATTCCTTTTCTTGGGATTCCGACACAAGTATTGGCGATTTTCATCGTTCTACTCTATCCGCCAATATGGTCTCCGCCAATGGTCTGCAAGAAAATGATGAAGATGAAGATGATTTTGAAATATCACCCGAATCGGAACAATGGGCTCAAAGATTAGACAACCAACAGGAATTCAGGTTCGAGCAAAGAGAACCTCCTACTGAAGATAAATTGATCCAAATTGATGTTGGTGAGGAGGGATCCCCCAAGCCAATATTCATCAGCAAAAGTCTTTCAGAAACAGATAAGCAAGACATGATCAAGCTTATTCATGATTACATCGATGTCTTTGCCTGGAGCTATGAGGATATGGCCTCTTCCTTTGAAGCTTATTCAGAGGTACATACGAAGTCCGTCATCAGGATTTGATACCTTATCACCGAGCAGCACTCTCTATGGCCTCTTCCTTTGAAGGTTTCTTTATTGAACACGTTCGGCGAGCCTGTAATACAGAAGCCGATGCTTTGGCTAATCTTGCCGCTGTGCTAGCCATACCGGTCAGACGTCAACAATTGATAGTGGTTTATAACCGGGAGCTATTCTACGTCGAAAATAATTTGGCTTTGGGTTTTCCCCATGACCCAGACGAAAATTCTCTCAACCCTGATGAATTTAATTCCTCCAACCTTAACACTGGATTAGGGTTTGACAGAGCATCCTCGTCTTCTTCCGATTCTACTATGGAATACGTCTTTTCCAACAAAACAGAAGCCATGACCGAAGACTGGAGACGTCCATTTCTAGACTTTGTATTGTATGACATACTTCTCGATAATCCGAGTGAAGCAGCATCTATCCGGCGTCGATCTCTCAGATTCTATTATAACCATACGACAAAGACACTATATCGTCGGGCCTATGACGTCTTCTCCTCCGATGCATCGCTGGTGAGGAAGCACAACGGATTATCCGTGAAGCACATGATGGTGTCTGCGGAGCCCATCAACCAGGTCCTAAACTTCAAGATCGTATCCGACGTATGGGTTATTATTGGCCCACGATGGTGGCTGATGCCATTCAATATGCCCGAAAATGTAAAGCCTGTCAAATCCATGCAGACTTTATCCATCAACCGTCAGAGTTCTTACACCCAACAGCGGTATCATGGCCCTTCGAGGCCTGGGGCATGGACATCATTGGTCCCATCAACCCACCGTCATCAAAAGGACACCGGTTTATTCTAGCAATAACCGACTACTTTTTCAAATGGGCTGAAGTAATCCCGCTATCCGAAGTCAAAACTTCCAACGTCATCAACTTCGTCAAGCATCATGTCATCTATCGATTTGGTGTTCCTCGGCGTATTATCCATGATAATGGACCACAGTTCGTCAGTCAGAAATTTACTCGATTCTACGACGACCATCGAATCAATAACCTAGCTTCTACAGCATATAATCCAACAGCTAATGGATTGACAGAAGCTTTCAATAAAACCATCATCAAACTCCTGAAAAAGTTCGTTTCTTCTAACAAATGCAACTGGAGCGAGAAGCTTGGTGAATGTTTATGGGCCTACCGTACTACAGTTCGCAATGCGACCGGGTGTACGCCTTTCTCTTTGGTATACGGGTGTGAAGCTGTCCTTTCCCTCGAGATCCAGATTCCTTCTCTGAGAATCGCAATCTCCAATGAACTTACAACGGAGAACAATAATCATCTTCGACTTCAAGAGCTAGAAGCTCTAGACGAAAAGCGATTGTATGCTCAATAAAATATCGAGCTGTATCAGGCCCGAATTTCAAAAGCTTTTAACCGGAAGGTGAAAGTCAGAGCATATCGGAAAGGAGAACTTGTTCTTACCGTCAAACGTCCGATGACTATGACAGATATGAGCAAAGGCAAGTTTGACGCGAAATGGGAAGGCCCATTCGTCGTAAACAAAGTCTTCTCAAACGGAGCATATCAGCTTACCTCTATGGATGGTAAAGTCATGATAATGCCTATCAACGGTAAATTCTTAAAGAAATGTTATGTATAAATCTCATTAATATATGATATTTTCATCTGCTGCGATTATTCCCCAGCAAATATAAAATCAGAGTTTATTCGTCCCCACAAAAGTCGTCTCGATATCGTTATCCCCAGCGAAAATTATTATTCTACCACATATCATCTTCCCAGAGAATTTGATATTCTGTCTTATTAGATCCCCAGTGGATTTAATAAAGATCTCATATAGAAAATCACGTCCATATTACCTCTGAATTTTCTATTCTATGAAAATGATATCTAGTCTTTTGATTTCCGAGTCCAAAGATCATGGAAAATTGAGTTCAAAGATATCTTTATATCTGAATTCTGTTTTCTCTAATCAGTATTAAACTAAAATTTTTGGTTAAATATCATCTGATGAAATTACAAAATTCATTTATATATTTTATTCTATTAAAATATGTCATGTATTATTTACCTCTGAACATATTTTCTACAAAAATATCATACACAAAATCGAAATCAGGTCAAAGTGCTCATTTCCTCAGTCAAAATCAAAATACTGATTACAAGTGAGTATTAAAAAAAAAATTCAAGACATGAGAAGTGTGAAAAATCTATTGAATAGAAGGAGTAATTATCTCCTGAATACGAGCAAGTACACTATTCATCTTCTCTTCATGAGCTTTACGAATTCGCTCTGTTGCTTCAATTGCAACCATCTGTTGGTCAAAATTAATGATAACAGAACTACGACGATTAGTTTCTTCTATCTGCTCAGCTTGCATCTGTTCCCGCTCTTGCTGTAGAACTTGATAGCGGGTAGCTTCAGCTATACGAGCAGCAATAATATCAGATTGCTCTTTTTCTACGGATGCAATGCGCTCCTAGAGACGAGCTAATTCTTCCTTTAGTTTCTGGAGTTCTTCAGCTCTAGATATTTTCTCTGTTTCCAGACGTTCTATCTTCTGACGAGTTGTTACTATTTTCTCATGCTTCGCCATTAACTTCTCAGATGACAAAGTGAGGAATTCTTTCAAAGCAGCCTGCTGGGTTTGAGCTTCACGTTCCAGTTGAGCAATCTCAGCCACGGTCAAGGATTTAATATCTTCTTTCTTGATTTCCTAATATTTGTGGATGGTTACTTCCAAATCGTCTAGGAGATGCTCAAAGAAAGTACACTGAGTCTCATAACCAGCTTGTCGCAGAGCTAAAAGCGGGAAATTAATCGCCGTTTGGAGATTAGAAAAAGGCATAGTCTCGTCCTTCATAAATCGTCTGGAGAATGTATCCAGATATGAATAGATAATATCTGAATACATCACCATGGTCCTTGCTATTCCCATTTCAAAACCGGGAGTTGCTGCCATTGTGAAGGAAGAAGCTGGAATGGGCTCTATTCTGGAAACAGAAGTATGTGCTTTTGGAGAACTTGGTAAATGTGAGCTTCCCTCACCAACATCAGTCCGAACAGGTGGAGCATGAGTCGAGCTCATCGCTGGTGTAGTTCCTAGAACTTTTGGAATCAAAGAAGCTTGATCAAAATTAAAGACAATAAAGCAAGAAAAGATAAAACTTTACTGGATAAAATATTACCTGAAGTTGGCTCGTACTCTGTTTCTTTAGGATCGTTCAGCCCTGTTCGTAGTCTATTCAAAGTGTCTTCTGACACTGGTTTCATTTCACTACTTCCTGCCCCAGAGGTGCTCGGAACATGGGCTTCTATTTCTAGAAGGTTCTCTGGCTCTGGAGTCAACTCTGAATGTTGGCTGGCCATCTTCAATTCGTCGATATGGATTTCAGTTGGTGACTCATCTTCAATCTCCATATCCTCATCTTCAAAGAAATGAGACGAAGGTTCATAGTCAACCTGTTCTTCTTCACCCTTGTCGCTCTCCGAAACATCAATCAAAGCTAAATCAGCAGGTGGCTCGAGAGTGGTTGCTTCCTTCACTGATTCTCTCAAAACCAGTAAGTCATCAGCTGTTTCAGTTTAAATCTCAGCCTCTACCGCAGGTTGACTGATTACCTGCGTATCATCGGCCGTCGGCGAAATCATCTCCGTGTCAGCAGGTACGGATGGTTCAGCATGCTCATCCACTACCATGGAAGGATCCTCGGTAGCCGGTATTGTTCGATCGGTAGATGGCTTAGCTGTCGATTCTTCTATCACATCCTCCGCAGCAGGTTCTGTATTAGCGTCCTGCGTGGGCTGCGTTTTCGAGGGTGCAGGAGAGGAAACTTCAATAATCTTCTTGGCAGTAGAAGATTCTGCTTTAACTCTTTGCTGAGAAGCAAGGGCAGTTTGCTTCTCTCGAGCCAATCGTTCAGCACGATTGGTGGGGCTTTCTGCATCAAGACAAATTACAGATTTAGTCTTTGAAACTACCACTTTTCTTCTTCCTACCCTTTTCACTAGTAGAATGGTAGGATAATCGTCTTCGGAGTCACTACCTTCTTCATCAGCATCTCTGATTTGTTGACTCGAAGTAGGAGAAGTCCCCGGGATAGTAATTCCTACACGACTATGAGCTTCTGCTCGAGTAACTCTTTTTGGAGCGGGCTCGAAAGCACCCTTGCTACGCTTTCTCTTCGGTGTACCCTCAGCAGATACACTCTTCTCGGCACTTCCAAGCGGTACATATAGTGGCTGATGAAGTTCATCAGAAAAGAGATTCTCCCTTGAGACTTCTTCATAAACCTCGTCAGTAGCGAGAGGATCCTCTCGGTCGTGACAATCTTCCGGCAGAGTTGACTTGGCTGATTTCTTATTAACATGAATGAAGCTCTTACCCAAGATGCTGAACTTCTCATCAAATGTATTCGCAGATACATAGAACTTGGCATAAGACGCCAACATCTTAGCTCCTTTCCGATGATTCACCGGATCTGGCATTGTAAAGGTAGCTCCGGTGCCTTTGGCAATATAATATATCCAGGCTCTCGCACCGTCGATCAATCCGCCTTGGTAGTTGAAGCATGTCGTTGCATTCCCTACATGCAACTGATCATAGTCGAATTGCCGAGCAAATCTACTCGGAAGATATGGCTCCAAATAAGTGATGTCGTCATGGCGACAGACCAGGTGGGATGGTCTGATCCTCTTCAGCCATTCGTGCTGAACATCATCCAGTTCATTGGCACCGGTGCCATCAATCATCTTCGCAGGCATAGTCTCATAACCGATAGACGGAGGAACACAGGTGAAACTCCATAGTTCTTCCCTATTCAGTATGGTCCTGCAGTCTGTCAGGGTATCATAATTCCACTTTGGTGTATGATGGTATCTTTCCAAGAAAGTGTCATCTGGTCTGGCCAGTCCAGCACTCATAAGAGACTCAAAGTGGAGGAGCAGCCATCCGTACAAATATGTGAAGGGCATTTCTACCCGAGGAAAAGTTGTAAGTTTTTTCTTCGCTAGGTTAAACATTCTATCTGCATATGCTCTTAAACCGGCGTTCAGACGGCATGTCATCGCCGTTAGCAAGTCCATCATGTACCCGAACGTCAGACGGACTGCTGCAAATACGATTCCTCGGAGCATCCTGTCTGCCGAACAGGTGCCAGGCACTACGAATCTTCTAGCCAAAGGGATAGAAACCCGGCCAGATGACCTTCATTAGATAAAGCCCGGCCACCTTGCTTTATGTAGGTCTCTAACCTATCACCAGCTTTATAGGTGCCTTTATCTTCTTCGATTATGATGTCATCATGGGTGGTCTCCCGGATTAATTTGTTAATTTTGGCTTGACTCAGAGGTTTAAAACGACCAATATATTGTTCGGTCTTCTTCTTCTTCTGAGTTTCTTCGGTACGACCTTGGAATAAGTAGGCCATCTACTTCGAAGAGTAGCAGCCTGAATCTATATCTTTTGCCTTATAAAAGGCCTTACAGATACTATAGTGGCACATTAATTCTTCGAATACATGAAGAATTAGCGGGTTGGCGTCAGAAATCTTGTTCATTTCATCAATAAACGGGATATATTCCTCATACGGCAGATCTCCTGTCGGCAGCTGAGAAATGTATGCCATTTCGTGGAGAGCGAATCCCATCTCGCCTCTCGGAGTCATAAAAGTTTCGGTGCGGTAGTTGTACCTTTCTGCTAGTGCCAGGAACAAGTCTGGGTTCGGCCTAAAACCATAAGTAGTGCACTTGATGGCATCGTACAGGCCTATCACCTTCAACTGTTCTCCATAATCTCTCAGAATCCATCTCACAAGAGCAGTCCATCTGGTATTCTCTGGGTTCACGAGACCAGTGAGTCTCATGGACTGTTTCGGATAGACAGCGTTTTCTAGCTGTGCAAATTCGTTCGCGAATATCGGGACTCTAACCGGCATCAGAAGTGCAGAGTCCTCAGGAGGAATTATGGCTGGCAATAATCCTCGTAAGACTGAAACATGCGGTTCAGTACCACTGCAAAATCTTTCCTGGCTGTACCCTATCCATCCAGCTTTTGCTTGACGGGTTGGAGTAATATCCCATTTCATGTGCCTTTGGTGACTCGCATGGAATAAGCGAGCTATGTTGATACCCTTAGACAATCCAGTCAAGTACATCGGCTGAGTCTCATCACCATCCCGGTAATACGAGTATGACACTTTGTCGGAGGCTGGCTGGGAGCTTTTGTCAATAGCGTCCCCGAATAGAAATGCCGGTTTTGAGTGGGTAACACTGTCTACACTCTGCAGTGGTTGACCACTTATCAGACTCAGCAGGGTTTTGCTCTCTTGATTTTTCAGAATGGCTATTCTCGTGGAAGGTTCACCAAACTGTGGAAAGTGGACATGGGATAGGTCACTCTTATAATTGCTCCCTGCACATCCTTCAATCTGTGCTTCTTGGGCCAGAATATCCACTACAAAGGAAAAATAAGAGGTTAAAAATCCTTAACTCAAAAAAAAATAAAAAATACAAAGGGATGACAAGTTCAAAGATCAACTTACGCTCAGTCCATCCTAAGCGTATGTCAGATTTTACGCTCAGTTTATCCTACGCGAATGTCAGACTCAAAGGTTAACCTACGCTCAGTCTATCCTAAGCGTATGACAGATTCTAAGTTCAACCTACGCTCAGCTACGTGTATGTCTAACCAAAGCAAGCAGTCGTATGGAATTTTCCAAAGAGCAGCGTATGGTTAGCAAGATGTTCATAAAAAATACGCTAACAAGAGAGTCAGCGTATCTCAACGAGACAACCTGACATAGCGTATTCCTTCAGATCAGCGTATTTTGACATTTCTATCAAAGATACGCGTATCTTACAGAAATACGCTCAAAACATATTTTTCGTATAGACGAAAAACATGGAATACGACTAAACCCTAAAGAGGGAAGTATATTTTCTGACGTATTGACCCTAAAAAGGGGATACGTTTTCTGATTTTGACCTAACCAGAGCCCTAAAAAGGGATGGTTACTGTTCATCGTCCCTATCCTCACCGTATAGGGGTTTCAACGGAAGTTCGCTCCGTAGAAGACGCTGCTCGGCGGTTCTCCTAGTGGTTGCGGCGGCGGCGGCGGGTCGAGATGGCTCTGCAGGAGCCTTGTCTTTCCCCTTCGCGGCAGCGTCGAGCTTGGGTGCCATTGACGAAGATTAGGTTGGAGAAGAAGAAGGCTTGAGCTCTGGATTCTCTCTCTCGAAGACGAAGGCAAAAGTAAAGAAAGGAATTAAGTTCTTAAAGGCCTATTTATAGAAGAAAGAGAAGCCCAAACGGCAGCCGTTTTCAAATACAGAATCCCTAGAGATATGCACTGATATCGAGGAAATAACAAACTCGTGCCAGCGTGTCAAGACTTATTCCCACTTTAAGTTCAAAGTAATTTCGAACTTTCGAAAATAATAAAGTTCGAAAACTTTGAAGGGGGTCTTATAGGGTGTGAAAAATTCTGACACGCTGACATAAGACCAAGTCAGCCAAAGGCCATACGCTCAGCTAAAGGCCATACGCTCAGTACAAAAGTCATACGCTCAGTGAATATTTTATTATTTCTCGACTGACAGCACAGCATACGCTCAGTGGGGAATAAATCTGACACTTCGTCTTTCGTGCAAAAAATAGCTGTCTTAGGAGAATTAACCGTCGTATAGATTTTCGAGAGTTGATTTTGTCTTTTACGAGGACAGCTCATTAGCCATCATGAATGCACAGCCATCATTACTGTCATTTCTGACAGTCTATCAGCCGTCATATCCGCAACACGATGCTCGAGAGATATTTGTCAGTTATTGGGAGATATGGCATATTCGAGAAGATTGAGGACAGCCACGTGTCTACTTCTCCAGTTATACGACTCCTCATCAAGACAGCGTATGTACTTCATACGACTCCTCATCAAGGCAGCGTATGGACTTCATACGACTCCTCATCAAGGCAGCGTATGTACTCCATACGACTCCTCATCAAGTGAGCGTATATACTCCATACGACTTCTTGTCACCCAAGTGAGCGTATAGACTCCATATGATTCCTTGCTATCCAAGTCAGCGTATGCAAGACATACGTATCCAAAAGACAGCGTATGGACTCCATACGACTCCTCTTCAAACAAGACAGCGCATGCTAGTCATACTTCTCCAAAAGACAGCGTATCAAAGCAAATGCATTCAGAATGACTTCAAATGTACAGTCAACACACGTTCTCATGTGTCCTGTATTCGGTTACCCACTCATTCAGAAGTTATGCAACAAGGCATTCATACCATCAATCTCTCCTGGATATACTCCACTGCTCTCAACCGCACTCCAACGTGTCTCCACCAAAATTCGCCACGCGTCCCTACAGTTATGCACACGTCAAGTAACTGACTGACCGTATGCCCAGAGCAGTTATCCAGAACTCTATAAAAGAGAGTTTCTCCACCTTCAACAGACACCACATTCAATTCAGAGAGAACAGAGAGATTGCCCAGTTGCTGTCCAAGATCTTCGAGGTCCGAGCCTTCTTCATCGCATCGTCCAAGGGATAAAGTGATCGTCTTCTAGATCAGATTCCTACAGTTGTAATTTTCTCAGAAATACAATAAATAAATAGAATTTATTTATGGAAAACAGGGGTGTGTCTTGATGCAACAAGGGAAGGTAATATCTTATGCATCACGTCAACTTCGTGATCATGAGAAGAATTACCCGACCCACGACTTGGAACTGGCAGCAGTAGTGTTTACACTTAAGCTTTGGCGGCACTACTTGTACGGAGATAGAGTGAAGATATTTATTGATCACAAGAGCCTGAAGTATATTTTCACCCAGAAGGACCTTAATATGCGACAGAGGAGATAGCTCGAGCTACTGGTGGACTACTGTCACTCTCCGTTCCCAGAATGCGTATTTTTATACATGTACAACTCACATATATATTTATTTAGTATTTATCATGTATTATCCTGTAATTAAATTCCTTTAATTTTATGTTAATTAATTATCTGCATTTTTCTTCCTGCTTTTATTCTCTGCTTTAGTCTTATTTTAGGTTCGGCCTAGGTTATTTTTTTGGGTTCATGGTGGTTCATCATGAACCGAACCCCACCTACCACCATCCTTTCCTATTTAAAGCCCCCATCCCCTTCTCTCTCTTCATAAACTCTCCTTCTTCTTCTTCTTCTTCTTCTTCCTCATCACTCTCTCCACCGACCAACAGCAGACAAGTGCATCTTGCTTTCCACTTGAGGACCATTTTTATGGTTCATTATTCTTCCTCTCATGATTCTAAGAGAGTTTAGTACTTAGCATTTTTGATTTCTTTGGCTTGTTTTTTCTAGATCCAAGTTGTTGTATTCTCGGTTGTTCATGGATTTTTGATCTACTAAACTGGCGTGTTTTCGAAAGTAGATGGTTCGTGTGGTGGAGCTCCTCATTCTACACCATTCTGAACCATGGGAACCTCATTTCTGGCTTGGAACGAAGGTTCCAAAAGATTGGAGTTCGGGAGATTTAGTCACGCTCACGTTCTTACGTGTCAGCGTGAATTTTTAGTTACGCTCACGTTCTTACGTGTCAGCGTGAATTTTTAGTTACGCTCACGTCTTTACGTGCTAGCGTGACATTTGAGTTACGCTCACGTCTTTACGTGCTAGCGTGACATTTGAGTTACGCTCACGTCTTTACGTGCCAGCGTGACATTTGAGTTACGCACACGTCTTTACGTGTGTGCGTGAATTAATTTTCACGCTCACACTGTGCGTGCGTGCGTGAATTACTTTTCACGCTCACGCTGTGCGTTCGTGCGTGAATTACTTTTCACGCTCACGCTGTGCGTGCGTGAATTACTTTTCACGCTCACGCTGTGCGTGCGTGCGTGAATTACTTTTCACGCTCACGTTGTGCGTACGTGAATTACTTTTCATGCTCACGCTGTGCGTGCGTGAGTTACTCTTCACGCTCACGCTGTATGTACCAGCGTGAATCACTTTACACGCTCACTCCTACCTACTAAACTTGGCGTGACTTGTTGGCCTTAGCATAGACTTGGTGTAATCTAACCTGGGTGTTTCTATTTGCTCTATAATTTATTCATTTAATGGTGGCATGATAATTCTCCTATTATATCCTTACGCTTTTTTTTATGAACTCGATAATCTTAGCATGTTAATATTTCTGATACATATGGTTGTGTAGAACGTGCCTTGTGTCTTGACTGGTTTATGGATACCCAGTAAGGCTGGAACTTAACCCTGAGAGTTATAGACTCGACCCCATTTAATACTAATTGACTTTCATGCCTGGTCACCATTGATAACGATGGTTATCTTGACTAAAATTGATCATGCATTCCTAGTTGGAACTAAGAGACTGGCTAGTCGTCTTATTGAATTGATTGAATGAGACACGTTCATGTTATGAACTATTGTAATCGATTAGCCGATCCCGAATATTGACATACAGGCATGTGCAGGCTTCAATTTATTTATTTCTCTACAGAGCAGCATGTGTACTTTATGGTCAAGGCATGATTATTCCGTGGTTAGTTTTAATTGTTGCATTACGCTATGTAAGACCTACAACCTAACCGCACGGGTATCGTTGTAGAGTCAGGCATATCGTACTTTGTACGGAAGTACTCATTCTGAATGACCATGATCCACGGCATGGGACTTCACTCAACGTAGAGACTATTAAGTCAAATAAAATAATGATGGCATGGAGAGAATGGATTCTCGAGTTCTTACATGGCAGCCCTCTTCGGGACTATTAGTGTCCGACAGGCCGGCTGGTTCCCACAGATACTGTAAACCTGCCACACAGGCAGGGAGCGGTATCTGCTTATATTATTATTGTATATTATATATTGATGACGGGCGTCCCGCTGGGACTCGTCTAATTCATGATTGGCGCAATTGATTGACTGGATAGACTAGCCTTGCTCGCACATAGTAAGAACTGAGGAATCTTTATTGCATAATTCCAGGATAACTTGGGACTCACAATAGTAAGCCGTAGGAGTTGATTGGCCGTTCAAGATGATTTGTTTGTGTACTGTACCTACTCTGTTGCCTAACTGAGATGATCAGAATGTCAGGACATGACGGGCCAACTTCTGTCCTTATTTGGTTGGGAGGTTGGTTCGAAGTGTCATGATGTTATGTGAATCCTAGTGGAAAGCAGAGATCTATTATTATATCCTCTTACTTACTGGTTTAATCCTTCATATCGTGCTTCCTTGTGGTACTTGCTATTAGAGGTCTAACCTTTCTGGTTTTGTATGGCCAGATTTAGAGCCGGTTCCCGAGGACTCAGCTTACTTCCACCTCCAAGATGGTCAATACTAGAGGAATGATCGCAGGAGGACTCGAGTGGGTTCCTTACTCCACCGCTCGTTTTGTTATTTACTTTATACTTAGCCGTTTGGCACCGACATGTTAGTCGGATTGTCTTGTACTTACCTTTACGTAATTGTAACTAAGTCAGACTGCAGCTGCTAACAATTGTGTATACTTGCCACATCTTTTGGCTATGTTTTGTAAAGCCAGATATCAAGAATATTTTGATTTAAGCGTATGGGACGCCTTACTGCTTATTCTTACATGTTCTCTATTACTGTTTCTTGTTTGAACGATTGAGACAATAGATGTGGAGTGACCATAGTAAGACTTTCATGTAGTATGCACCCCCTCGTTTGGTTAGACAGCATTGATTGTATTATACGGTATTCATCTACCCGTAATACGTAGCTGGCTGAGTCATTCCCCCGCTCTCAAGTATTCTGGTTCTGGGGCGTGACAAGGTTTTAGTGGTGGCCCATGCAGGTCCTGATTTCAGACTTGTGGGGTGTTTTGATTTATAGGATGTCTCAATCACACGTGTTCCCCCCTTGATCTCATGATTCGTTATTCTCAACCCTTGCTTGACATTCCGGTATCCTTTGACTTCATTGATCCTTCATGTCCGATTGTTTGATTGTTCTTTTGTCCCTTTTCTTAGGGGCACTTCGTCCGCATCGGCAGAGCTGGACAACAGCAGGGGCAACATGGGCAACATGACCAGGTTGGTCAGCAACAAGGGCCAGTCTCACCTCAGGAGACTATCCAAGAAGAAGTGATAGTAGAACCAGCAGCTGAACCGCAGTATCCGAAAGTTCCAATACCACCCATAGTTCCACCTACCCAAGTGGACACACCAGCCCTTCTGGAAATCATGAGAGGAATGATGGCTACTCAGCAACATCAGATGTTGGCCCAGCAACGCATGCACACTCAGCTACAAGAGCAGAATGTGTTGCTCAACCAAGGATTGCAGACGGCTTTGGAAAGAGGAATGAGGACTGATTCAGGAGCATCAGCCAGGTTTTGTAAGTACAACCCCCGCCGTTTCGAGGGCACGGAGGATGCCATCTCAGCAGATGCATGGCTTAAGGATATTGAGGCTATTCTGACAGCAGCTAAGGTACCGGCAGAAGAACGTGTGGATCTAGTGAAGTTGTTACTTCAGGATCTCGTACGTGATTGGTGGGAATCAGAGGAAGTGGGCATCAGACGTCCTGTGGCTTGGGACGATTTCACTACAAGATTCAAGACCAAGTACTATGGAGTTGTGGTACGGTTTGAGCTACAACAGAAGTTTATCAACCTCAGGCAGGCCGGCAAGACTATAGATGCTTATGCAGCGGAGTTCTGCAGATTGAGTAGATTCGCCCCAGAGATGGTAGCAACAGAGAGCTAGAGGGCCATGAGGTTTCAGCAAAGGTTTCATCTTGAACTCTTGCAATTGATAGAGGGGCACAATTACCAAACTTTTGACGAAGTATTGACGGCAACTCGAAGGCATGAGATCACCATTCAGAGGCTTGCGGTAAGGACTGGGGGTCAGAAGAGATCCCACAGCCAGGTTGAAGGAGGAGGGGGAGCAGCGCCCTGAACAACAGCACCATCCACTGGCATTCGTATCTACGATGTGGCGATGCGAGGACCAGCACCACCAAGACAGCAGCAACAGCAACAGAGGAAGAACCAGCAACCCCCGACGGGCTGCATTTATTGTGGAAAGGTAGGACACACTAGAGATGTGTGTCGGACATTGAATGGACTGTGTCTGATATATGGAAATCCAGACCATCGGGTTACCACATGTCCTATGAATTCGAGGTCAGGAGGACCAGGGCAACAGTTTCCTGCTCTGCCAGCACCAGGGGCAGGCCAGTATCGAGGACCAGCGGTGGCAGTAAGGCCGTTGGCACAGCGTCCGTTAATGTCACAGGCTCAGATGTTTCGGCAGCAGGGGCCGCCGATGCAGCAACACCAGCATAGACCACCCTAGCATCATCAAGGAAGGGGCCAGCAACAACATCAGGCTAGACCGTAGCATGGAAACCAGCAAGGAGGTCGAGGGCAAGCATTCACTCTGTCCTTAGAGGAGACATTAGCATCGGGAGATGTTGTGGCAGGTAACATTCTCGTCGCCTCATATCCCGCAGTAGCATTGTTTGATTCGGAAGCATCCCATTCATTTATATCTGCACAATTTGTGACACGACTAGGAATGGAGTTCGAGGCATTGCCAGGGAGGTTGAATATACTCACTGGCAATGGGCTCGTTGGAGTTAGTAGAGTTATTCTAGCATGTAGTATTGTAGTTTGCGGGCATTCCTTACCCGCCCAGTTGATAGAATTTCCTGTTGGAAATTTTGACGTTATTTTAGGCATGGACTGGCTGAAAGACAGTCATGCGACAATAGATTGTCGCAGAGGGAGTGTGTCTTTTGATATTCCAGGCATGAAGCGGTTCACCTTAGTCAGAACAGGGGCAACTCCACAAGAGCAGGGAGTAGTAACGGCAATAGAAGAAGTTCAGGTTCCGAAGGTAGTTAAAGAGTTTCTAGACGTATTTCCTGAAGAACTCCCAGGTCTACCACCGGTTAGAGATATTGAGTTCAGTATAGAATTGGCACCTAGAACTAAATCGATATCAGATCGAGTTTACAGAATGGCAGATTCAGAGCAGGCCAAGGTATATCAGCACATAGAGGAACTGAAGGAGAAGAAGTTCATCCAAGCTAGCATATCGTCGTGGGCAGCACCAGTGGTACTTGTGGAGAAGAAGGATGGGTCATCCAGATTGTGCATTGACTACAGGAAGCTTAACGCGGCAACAGTAAAGAACAAGTACCCATTACCCAGGATCGACGACTTATTTGATCAGTTGAGCAAAGCTAGAGTTTTTTCCAAGATAGATCTTCGTTCAGGGTACCATCAAGTGAGGGTTCGAAAGGAAGATATTCCCAAGACAGCATTCAGGTCGAAGTATGGACATTATGAATTCTTAGTAATGCCGTTTGGTTTGACCAATGCTCCAGCAATATTCATGGATTTGATGAATCGCATCTTTATGCCATACTTAGACTAGTTTGTCGTTGTGTTTCTTGACGACATTCTCGTATACTCTGCTAGTGAAGAGGAGCATGAAGACCACCTCAGGAAAGTGTTACAGGTTCTGAGAGAGAACCAGTTGTATGCCAAGCTCAGCAAGTATGAGTTTTGGTCGGATCATATTTCATTTTTGGGTCACATCATATCAGGAGCTGGAGTAGCAGTAGATCCCAAGAAGATAAAAGCAGTAGAAAGTTGGCCAGTACCCAAGACCGTAGCAGATGTGCGGAGTTTCTTGGGATTGGCAGGATATTACAGAAGGTTTGTGTCAGACTTTGCAAGGCTTTCAGCACCCATGATCCGCTTGACCCGGAAGGATGTACCATTCGTTTGGTCGGCAGAATGTCAGGCATCATTCGAGACTTTGAAGCAGAAGTTGATATCAGCACCTATTCTTACATTGCCAGTTGGACCCGAAGGTTTTACAGTATATTGTGATGCGTCAGGTAAAGGACTTGGATGTGTCCTTATGCAACATGGGAAGGTGATAGCATATGTATCTAGGCAGCTTCGGAACCACGAGAAGAATTACCCAACTCATGATTTGGAGTTAGCGACAGTAGTGTTTGCTCTGAAGCTATGGAGGCATTACTTATATGGTGACCGAGTGGACATGTACACAGACCATAAAAGTCTGAAGTACATCTTTACTCAGAAGGAACTAAACATGAGGCAGAGAAGATGGCTGGAGTTGATCAAGGATTATGACGTGGAGCTTCAGTATCATCCAGGCAAGGCTAATATAGTAGCAGACGCTCTCAGCAGGAGAGACGGCGCATTTATGTTGACAACACAGAGGCATATCTTAGAAGACCTTTAGGAGATGGGCATCGAAGTTATACTTCATAGTGATGTAGGAGTTCTAACAAGTCTGCAAGTTCAATCCGACTTGGTAGGCAGGATCAAGGCAGCTCAGGCACAAGACCCAAGGATTCAGAAGCTTAGGACAGAATGTGAGTCAGGACTCAGGAAGGAGATGAAAATTCATGAAGATGGTACACTTAGGTTTGGATCACGTCTATGTGTGCCTAGTGGAGATATCAGACAAGAGGTTATGGCAGAAGCTCACAGTTCTCAGTATTCTATTCACCCTGGAGGGACCAAGATATACCAAGATATCAAGCAGCATTTCTGGTGGAACGAGATGAAGAGGGAGATAGCTAGATTTGTTTCCCATTGCTTGGTATGTCAGCAAGTGATGGCAGAACAGCAGAGGCCAGCTGGGTTATTGCAACCGCTTCCTATCCCGAAATGAAAATAGGAGCATATTACAATGGACTTTGTGACCGGTTTACCGAGATCACCAAGTGGTAAGGACGCTATTTGGGTAATAGTGGACCGACTTACAAAGGTAGCACACTTTCTTCCTTTCAGAGTAGGGCAATCTATAGAAAAGTTGGCAAAGTTGTATATGCAACAGATAGTCAGGCAGCATGGAGTCCCTGTCAGTATTGTGTCGGATCGAGATACCCGCTTTACATCATATTTCTGGAAGGGCTTACATCATAGTCTGGGTACCAAGTTAAGGTTTAGCACGGCCTACCATCCGCAGACGGATGGGCAATCAGAAAGAACGATTCAGACTTTAGAAGATATGTTACGAGCTTGCACTCTAAATTTTGGAGGGTCTTGGGAGAGTCCTCTGCACTTAGTCGAGTTCTCATACAACAATAGTTATCAAGCCAGTATCCAGATGGCGCCATTTGAAGCACTATATGGTAAGAAGTGCAGGTCGCCGCTTGCATGGGATGATATCGGAGAGAGGAAGATGTTAGGCCCAGAAATGATTATTCAGACGGTTGAAGTGGTTAAGGGAATTAGAGAGCGACTTCGAGTTGCGCAGGACTGGCATCGTCATTGGGCGGACCAGCATCGTAGGCCGTTAGAGTTCTCTGTTGGGGACCACGTATTCTTGCGGATCTCACCTACTCGTGGGATCATTAGATTTGGCGTTCGCGAGAAATTGAGTCCGCGGTACGTGGGCCCATTTGTTATCCTTGATCGGATAGGCGATGTTGCTTATCGTTTATCCCTCCCACCTTCGTTACGAGAGGTGCATGACGTGTTTCATGTATCTCAATTACGTAGGTATGTATCGGACCCAAGCCATATCCTCGATCATTCTGAGCTGGTTGTTGGTACCAACCTGTCTTACGAGGAACAGCCTGTGTCCATTTTGGACCGAAGAGAGAAGATACTTAAGAACCGAACAATTAGTCTTGTCCGTGTTGCTTGGGGTCATCACTCCTTGGGAGAGTCAACGTGGGAACGTGAGGATGATATCCGATCACGGTATCCACACATGTTTGACTCACAAGGTATATCTCTTTCAGTATACCTTGATTGTCCTGATTCTTCATGCTTATCACCTTATGGGTAGAGCTACTTGATATCGTGGATTGATAAATTTACATATATAGTACTTGCTTTTGATATGGTAAAAATGATTGCTTGCTCACTAGCATTGCTTGTATTAGTTTAGCTCCGATATTTCTACCTGCTTGGATTTGAAATTCCGATGACGGAATTTTTCTAAGGTGGGTAGAGATGTCACTCCCCGTTCCCAGAATGCGTATTTTTATACAAGTATAACTCATACATATATTTATTTAGTATTTATCATGTATTATCCTGTAATTAAATTCCTGTAATTTCATGTTAATTAATTATCTGCATTTTTCTTCCTGCTTTTATTCTCTGCTTTAGTCTTATTTTAGGTTCGGCCTAGGTTGTTTTTTTGGGTTCATGGTGGTTCAACATGAACCGAACCCCACCTACCACCACCCTTTCCCATTTAAAGCCCCCATCCCCTTCTCTCTCTTCATAAACTCTCCTTCTTCTTCTTCTTCTTCTTCTTCCTCATCACTCTCTCCACCTACCAACAGCAGGCAAGTGCATCTTGCTTTCCACTTGAGGACCATTTTTATGGTTCATTACTCTTCCTCTCATAATTCTAAGAGAGTTTAGTACTTAGCATTTTTGATTTCTTCGGCTTGTTTCTTCTAGATCCAAGTTGTTGTATTCTCGGTTGTTCATGGGTTTTTGATCTACTAAACTGGCGTGTTTTCGAAAGTAGATGGTTCGTGTGGTGGAGCTCCTCATTCTACACCATTATGAACCATGGGAACCTCATTTCTGGCTTGGAACGAAGGTTCCATAAGATTGGAGTTCGGGAGATTTAGTCACGCTCACGTTCTTACGTGTTAGCGTGAATTTTTAGTCACGCTCACGTTCTTACGTGTCAGCATGAATTTTGAGTTACGCTCACGTCTTTACGTGCTAGCGTGACATTTGAGTTACGCTCACGTCTTTACGTGCTAGCGTGACATTTGAGTTATGCTCACGTCTTTACGTGCCAGCGTGACATTTGAGTTACGCTCACGTCTTTACGTGCTAGCGTGACATTTGAGTTACGCTCACGTCTTTACGTGCTAGCGTGACATTTGAGTTACGCTCACGTCTTTACGTGCCAGCGTGACATTTGAGTTACGCACACGTCTTTGCGTGTGTGCATGAATTACTTTTCACGCTCACACTGTGCGTGTGTACGTGAATTACTTTTCACGCTCACGCTGTGCGTGCGTGCGTGAATTACTTTTCACGCTCACGCTGTGCGTGCGTGAATTACTTTTCACGCTCACGCTGTGCGTGCGTGCGTGAATTACTTTTCACGCTCACGCTGTGCGTGCATGAATTACTTTTCACGCTCACGCTGTGCGTGCGTGAGTTACTCTTCACGCTCACACTGTGCGTACCAGCGTGAATCACTTTACACGCTCACTCCTACCTACTAAACTTGGCGTGACTTGTTGGCCTTAGCATAGACTTGGTGTAATCTAACCTGGGTGTTTCTATTTGCTCTATAATTTATTCATTTAATGGTGGCATGATAATTCTCCTATTATATCCTTACGCTTTTTTTATGAACTCGATAATCTTAGCATATTAATATTTTTGATACATTTGGTTGTGTAGAACGTGTCTTGTGTCTTGACTGGTTTATGGATACCCAGTAAGGCTGGAACTTAACCCTGAGAGTTATAGACTCGACCCCATTTAATATTAATTGACTTTCATGCCTTGTCACCATTGATGATGATGGTTATCTTGACTAAAATTGATCATGCATTCCTAGTTGGAACTAAGAGACTGGCTAGTCGTCTTATTGAATTGATTGAATAAGACACGTTCATGTTATGAACTATTATAATCGATTAGCCGATCCCGAATATTGACATACAGGCATGTACAGGCTTCAATTTATTTATTTCTCTACAGAGCAGCATGTGTACTTTATGGTCAAGGCATGATTATTCCGTGGTTAGTTTTAATTATTGTATTACGCAATGTAAGACCTACAACCTAACCGCACGGGTATCGTTGTAGAGTCAGGCATATCGTACTTTGTACGAAAGTACTCATTTTGAATGACCATGATCCACGGCATGGGACTTCACTCAACGTAGAGACTATTAAGTCAAATAAAATAATGATGGCATGGAGAGAATGGATTCCCGAGTTCTTACATGGCAGCCCTCTTCGGGACTATTAGTGCCCGACAGGCCGGCTGGTTCCCACAGATACTATAAACCTGCCACACGGGCAGGGAGCGGTATCTGCTTATATTATTTTTGTATATTGTATATTGATGACGGGCGTCCCGCTGGGACTCGTCTAATTCATGATTGGCGTAATTGATTGACTGGATAGACTAGCCTTGCTCGTACATAGTAAGAACTGAGGAATCTTTATTGCATAATTCTAGGATAACTTGGGACTCACAATAGCAAGCCGTAGGAGTTGATTGGCCGTTCAAGATGATTTGTTTGTATACTGTACCTACTCTGTTGCCTAACTGAGATGATCAGAATGTCAGGACATGACGGGCCAACTTCTGTCCTTATTTGGTTGGGAGGTTGGTTCGAAGTGTCATGATGTTATGTGAATCCTAGTGGAAAGCAGAGATCTATTATTATATCCTCTTACTTACTGGTTTAATCCTTCATATCGTGCTTCCTTGTGGTACTTGCTATTAGAGGTCTAACCTTTCTGGTTTTGCATGGCCAGATTTAGAGCCGGTTCCCGAGGACTCAGCTTACTTCCACCTCCAAGATGGTCAATACTAGAGGAATGATCGCAGGAGGACTCGAGTGGGTTCCTTACTCCACCGCTCGTTTTGTTATTTACTTTATACTTAGCCGTTTGGCACCGACATGTTAGTCGGATTGTCTTGTACTTACCTTTACGTAATTGTAACTAAGTCAGACTGCAGCTGCTAACAATTGTGTATACTTGCCACATCTTTTGGCTATGTTTTGTAAAGCCAGATATCAAGAATATTTTGATTTAAGCGTATGGGACGCCTTACTGCTTATTCTTACATGTTCTCTATTACTGTTTCTTGTTTGAACGATTGAGACAATAGATGTGGAGTGACCATAGTAAGACTTTCATGTAGTATGCACCCCCTCGTTTGGTTAGACAGCATTGATTGTATTATACGGTATTCATCTACCCGTAATACGTAGCTGGCTGAGTCATTCCCCCGCTCTCCAGTATTCTGGTTCTGGGGCGTGACAAGGTTTTAGTGGTGGCCCATGCAGGTCCTGATTTCAGACTTGTGGGGTGTTTTGATTTATAGGATGTCTCAATCACACGTGTTCCCCCCTTGATCTCATGATTCGTTATTCTCAACCCTTGCTTGACATTCCGGTATCCTTTGACTTCATTGATCCTTCATGTCCGATTGTTTGATTGTTCTTTTGTCCCTTTTCTTAGGGGCACTTCGTCCGCATCGGCAGAGCTGGACAACAGCAGGGGCAACATGGGCAACATGACCAGGTTGGTCAGCAACAAGGGCCAGTCTCACCTCAGGAGACTATCCAAGAAGAAGTGATAGTAGAACCAGCAGCTGAACCGCAGTATCCGAAAGTTCCAATACCACCCATAGTTCCACCTACCCAAGTGGACACACCAGCCCTTCTGGAAATCATGAGAGGAATGATGGCTACTCAGCAACATCAGATGTTGGCCCAGCAACGCATGCACACTCAGCTACAAGAGCAGAATGTGTTGCTCAACCAAGGATTGCAGACGACTTTGGAAAGAGGAATGAGGACTGATTCAGGAGCATCAGCCAGGTTTTGTAAGTACAACCCCCGTCGTTTCGAGGGCACGGAGGATGCCATCTCAGCAGATGCATGGCTTAAGGATATTGAGGCTATTCTGACAGCAGCTAAGGTACCGGCAGAAGAACGTGTGGATCTAGTGAAGTTGTTACTTCAGGATCTCGTACGTGATTGGTGGGAATCAGAGGAAGTGGGCATCAGACGTCCTGTGGCTTGGGACGATTTCACTACAAGATTCAAGACCAAGTACTATGGAGTTGTGGTACGGTTTGAGCTACAACAGAAGTTTATCAACCTCAGGCAGGCCGGCAAGACTATAGATGCTTATGCAGCGGAGTTCTACAGATTGAGTAGATTCGCCCCAGAGATGGTAGCAACATAGAGCCAGAGGGCCATGAGGTTTCAGCAAAGGTTTCATCTTGAACTCTTGCAATTGATAGAGGGGCACAATTACCAAACTTTTGACGAAGTATTGACGGCAACTCGAAGGCATGAGATCACCATTCAGAGGCTTGCGGTAAGGACTGGGGGTCAGAAGAGATCCCACAGCCAGGTTGAAGGAGGAGGGGGAGCAGCGCCCTGAACAACAGCACCATCCACTGGCATTCGTATCCACGATGTGGCGATGCGAGGACCAGCACCACCAAGACAGCAGCAACAGCAACAGAGGAAGAACCAGCAACCCCCGACGGGCTGCATTTATTGTGGAAAGGTAGGACACACTAGAGATGTGTGTCGGACATTGAATGGACTGTGTCTGATATGTGGAAATCCAGACCATCGGGTTACCACATGTCCTATGAATTCGAGGTCAGGAGGACCAGGGCAACAGTTTCCTGCTCTGCCAGCACCAGGGGCAGGCCAGTATCGAGGACCAGCGGTGGCAGTAAGGCCGTTGGTACAGCGTCCGTTAATGTCACAGGCTCAGATGTTTCGGCAGCAGGGGCCGCCGATGCAGCAACACCAGCATAGACCACCCTAGCATCATCAAGGAAGGGGCCAGCAACAACATCAGGCTAGACCGTAGCATGAAAACCAGCAAGGAGGTCGAGGGCAAGCATTCACTCTGTCCTTAGAGGAGACATTAGCATCGGGAGATGTTGTGGCAGGTAACATTCTCGTCGCCTCATATCCCACAGTAGCATTGTTTGATTCGGAAGCATCCCATTCATTTATATCTGCACAATTTGCGACACGACTAGGAATGGAGTTCGAGGCATTGCCAGGGAGGTTGAATATACTCACTGGCAATGGGCTCGTTGGAGTTAGTAGAGTTATTCTAGCATGTAGTATTGTAGTTTGCGGGCATTCCTTACCCGCCCAGTTGATAGAATTTCCTGTTGGAAATTTCGACGTTATTTTAGGCATGGACTGGCTGAAAGACAGTCATGCGACAATAGATTGTCGCAGAGGGAGTGTGTCTTTTGATATTCCAGGCATGAAGCGGTTCACCTTAGTCAGAACAGGGGCAACTCCACAAGAGCAGGGAGTAGTAACGGCAATAGAAGAAGTTCTGGTTCCGAAGGTAGTTAAAGAGTTTCTAGACGTATTTCCTGAAGAACTCCCAGGTCTACCACCGGTTAGAGATATTGAGTTCAGTATAGAATTGGCACCTAGAACTAAATCGATATCAGATCGAGTTTACAGAATGGCAGATTCAGAGCAGGCCAAGGTATATCAGCACATAGAGAAACTGAAGGAGAAGAAGTTCATCCAAGCTAGCATATCGTCGTGGGCAGCACCAGTGGTACTTGTGGAGAAGAAGGATGGGTCATCCAGATTGTGCATTGACTACAGGAAGCTTAATGCGGCAACAGTAAAGAACAAGTACCCATTACCCAGGATCGACGACTTATTTGATCAGTTGAGCAAAGCTAGAGTTTTTTCCAAGATAGATCTTCGTTCAGGGTACCATCAAGTGAGGGTTCGAAAGGAAGATATTCCCAAGATAGCATTCAGGTCGAAGTATGGACATTATGAATTCTTAGTAATGCCGTTTGGTTTGACCAATGCTCCAGCAATATTCATGGATTTGATGAATCGCATCTTTATGCCATACTTAGACTAGTTTGTCGTTGTGTTTCTTGACGACATTCTCGTATACTCTGCTAGTGAAGAGGAGCATGAAGACCACCTCAGGAAAGTGTTACAGGTTCTGAGAGAGAACCAGTTGTATGCCAAGCTCAGTAAGTATGAGTTTTGGTCGGATCATATTTCATTTTTGGGTCACATCATATCAGGAGCTGGAGTAGCAGTAGATCCCAAGAAGATAAAAGCAGTAGAAAGTTGGCCAGTACCCAAGACCGTAGCAGATGTGCGGAGTTTCTTGGGATTGGCAGGATATTACAGAAGGTTTGTGTCAGACTTTGCAAGGCTTTCAGCACCCATGACCCGCTTGACCCGGAAGGATGTACCATTCGTTTGGTCGGCAGAATGTCAGGCATCATTCGAGACTTTGAAGCAGAAGTTGATATCAGCACCTATTCTTACATTGCCAGTTGGACCCGAAGGTTTTACAGTATATTGTGATGCGTCAGGTAAAGGACTTGGATGTGTCCTTATGCAACATGGGAAGGTGATAGCATATGCATCTAGGCAGCTTCGGGACCACGAGAAGAATTACCCAACTCATGATTTGGAGTTAGCGACAGTAGTATTTGCTCTGAAGCTATGGAGGCATTACTTATATGGTGACCGAGTGGACATGTACACAGACCATAAAAGTCTGAAGTACATCTTTACTCAGAAGGAACTAAACATGAGGCAGAGAAGATGGCTGGAGTTGATCAAGGATTATGACGTGGAGCTTCAGTATCATCCAGGCAAGGCTAATATAGTAGCAGACGCTCTCAGCAGGAGAGACGGCGCATTTATGTTGACAACACAGAGGCATATCTTAGAAGACCTTCAGGAGATGGGCATCGAAGTTATACTTCATAGTGATGTAGGAGTTCTAACAAGTCTGCAAGTTCAATCCGACTTGGTAGGCAGGATCAAGGCAGCTCAGGCACAAGACCCAAGGATTCAGAAGCTTAGGGCAGAATGTGAGTCAGGACTCAGGAAGGAGATGAAAATTCATGAAGATGGTACACTTAGGTTTGGATCACGTCTATGTGTGCCTAGTGGAGATATCAGACAAGAGGTTATGGCAGAAGCTCACAGTTCTCAGTATTCTATTCACCCTGGAGGGACCAAGATATACCAAGATATCAAGCAGCATTTCTGGTGGAACGAGATGAAGAGGGAGATAGCTAGATTTGTTTCCCGTTGCTTGGTATGTCAGCAAGTGATGGCAGAACAGCAGAGGCCAGCTGGGTTATTGCAACCGCTTCCTATCCCGAAATGAAAATAGGAGCATATTACAATGGACTTTGTGACCGGTTTACCGAGATCACCAAGTGGTAAGGACGCTATTTGGGTAATAGTGGACCGACTTACAAAGGTAGCACACTTTCTTCCTTTCAGAGTAGGGCAATCTATAGAAAAGTTGGCAAAGTTGTATATGCAACAGATAGTCAGACAGCATGGAGTCCCTGTCAGTATTGTGTCGGATCGAGATACCCGCTTTACATCATATTTCTGGAAGGGCTTACATCATAGTCTGGGTACCAAGTTAAGGTTTAGCACGGCCTACCATCCGCAGACGGATGGGCAATCAGAAAGAACGATTCAGACTTTAGAAGATATGTTACGAGCTTGCACTCTAAATTTTGGAGGGTCTTGGGAGAGTCCTCTGCACTTAGTCGAGTTTTCATACAACAATAGTTATCAAGCCAGTATCCAGATGGCGCCATTTGAAGCACTATATGGTAAGAAGTGCAGGTCGCCGCTTGCATGGGATGATATCGGAGAGAGGAAGATGTTAGGCCCAGAAATGATTATTCAGACGGTTGAAGTGGTTAAGGGAATTAGAGAGCGACTTCGAGTTGCGCAGGACTGGCATCGTCATTGGGCGGACCAGCATCGTAGGCCGTTAGAGTTCTCTGTTGGGGACCACGTATTCTTGCGGATCTCACCTACTCGTGGGGTCATTAGATTTGGCGTTCGCGAGAAATTGAGTCCGCGGTACGTGGGCCCATTTGTTATCCTTGATCGGATAGGCGATGTTGCTTATCGTTTATCCCTTCCACCTTCGTTACGAGAGGTGCATGACGTGTTTCATGTATCTCAATTACGTAGGTATGTATCGGACCCAAGCCATATCCTCGATCATTCTGAGCTGGTTGTTGGTACCAACCTGTCTTACGAGGAACAGCCTGTGTCCATTTTGGACCGAAGAGAGAAGATACTTAAGAACCGAACAATTAGTCTTGTCCGTGTTGCTTGGGGTCATCACTCCTTGGGAGAGTCAACGTGGGAACGTGAGGATGATATCCGATCACGGTATCCACACATGTTTGACTCACAAGGTATATCTCTTTCAGTATACCTTGATTGTCCTGATTCTTCATGCTTATCACCTTATGGGTAGAGCTACTTGATATCGTGGATTGATAAATTTACATATATAGTACTTGCTTTTGATATGGTAAAAATGATTGCTTGCTCACTAGCATTGCTTGTATTAGTTTAGCTCCGATATTTCTACCTGCTTGGATTTGAAATTCCGATGACGGAATTTTTCTAAGGTGGGTAGAGATGTCACTCCCCGTTCCCAGAATGCGTATTTTTATACAAGTACAACTCATACATATATTTATTTAGTATTTATCATGTATTATCCTGTAATTAAATTCCTGTAATTTTATGTTAATTAATTATCTGCATTTTTCTTCCTGCTTTTATTCTCTGCTTAGTCTTATTTTAGGTTCGGCCTAGGTTATTTTTTTGGGTTCATGGTGGTTCAACATGAACCGAACCCCACCTACCACCACCCTTTCCCATTTAAAGCCCCCATCCCCTTCTCTCTCTTCATAAACTCTCCTTCTTCTTCTTCTTCTTCTTCTTCTTCTTCTTCTTCCTCATCACTCTCTCCACCTACCAACAGCAGGCAAGTGCATCTTGCTTTCCACTTGAGGACCATTTTTATGGTTCATTACTCTTCCTCTCATAATTCTAAGAGAGTTAGTACTTAGCATTTTGATTTCTTCGGCTTGTTTCTTCTAGATCCAAGTTGTTGTATTCTCGGTTGTTCATGGGTTTTTGATCTACTAAACTGGCGTGTTTTCGAAAGTAGATGGTTCGTGTGGTGGAGCTCCTCATTCTACACCATTATGAACCATGGGAACCTCATTTCTGGCTTGGAACGAAGGTTCCATAAGATTGGAGTTTGGGAGATTTAGTCACGCTCACGTTCTTACGTGTTAGCGTGAATTTTTAGTCACGCTCACGTTCTTACGTGTCAGCATGAATTTTGAGTTACGCTCACGTCTTTACGTGCTAGCGTGACATTTGAGTTACGCTCACGTCTTTACGTGCTAGCGTGACATTTGAGTTACGCTCACGTCTTTACGTGCCAGCGTGACATTTGAGTTACGCTCACGTCTTTACGTGCTAGCGTGACATTTGAGTTACGCTCACGTCTTTACGTGCTAGCGTGACATTTGAGTTACGCTCACGTCTTTACGTGCCAGCGTGACATTTGAGTTACGCACACGTCTTTGCGTGTGTGCATGAATTACTTTTCACGCTCACACTGTGCGTGTGTACGTGAATTACTTTTCACGCTCACGCTGTGCGTGCGTGCGTGAATTACTTTTCACGCTCACGCTGTGCGTGCGTGAATTACTTTTCACGCTCACGCTGTGCGTGCGTGCGTGAATTACTTTTCACGCTCACGCTGTGCGTGCATGAATTACTTTTCACGCTCACGCTGTGCGTGCGTGAGTTACTCTTCACGCTCACACTGTGCGTACCAGCGTGAATCACTTTACACGCTCACTCCTACCTACTAAACTTGGCGTGACTTGTTGGCCTTAGCATAGACTTGGTGTAATCTAACCTGGGTGTTTCTATTTGCTCTATAATTTATTCATTTAATGGTGGCATGATAATTCTCCTATTATATCCTTACGCTTTTTTTTTATGAACTCGATAATCTTAGCATGTTAATATTTCTGATACATATGGTTGTGTAGAACGTGCCTTGTATCTTGACTGGTTTATGGATACCCAGTAAGGCTGGAACTTAACCCTGAGAGTTATAGACTCGACCCCATTTAATACTAATTGACTTTCATGCCTGGTCACCATTGATAACGATGGTTATCTTGACTAAAATTGATCATGCATTCCTAGTTGGAACTAAGAGACTGGCTAGTCGTCTTATTGAATTGATTGAATGAGACACGTTCATGTTATGAACTATTGTAATCGATTAGCCGATCCCGAATATTGACATACAGGCATGTGCAGGCTTCAATTTATTTATTTCTCTACAGAGCAGCATGTGTACTTTATGGTCAAGGCATGATTATTCCGTGGTTAGTTTTAATTGTTGCATTACGCTATGTAAGACCTACAACCTAACCGCACGGGTATCGTTGTAGAGTCAGGCATATCGTACTTTGTACGGAAGTACTCATTCTGAATGACCATGATCCACGGCATGGGACTTCACTCAACGTAGAGACTATTAAGTCAAATAAAATAATGATGGCATGGAGAGAATGGATTCCCGAGTTCTTACATGGCAGCCCTCTTCGGGACTATTAGTGCCCGACAGGCCGGCTGGTTCCCACAGATACTATAAACCTGCCACACGGGCAGGGAGCGGTATCTGCTTATATTATTTTTGTATATTGTATATTGATGACGGGCGTCCCGCTGGGACTCGTCTAATTCATGATTGGCGTAATTGATTGACTGGATAGACTAGCCTTGCTCGCACATAGTAAGAACTGAGGAATCTTTATTGCATAATTCTAGGATAACTTGGGACTCACAATAGCAAGCCGTAGGAGTTGATTGGCCGTTCAAGATGATTTGTTTGTGTACTGTACCTACTCTGTTGCCTAACTGAGATGATCAGAATGTCAGGACATGACGGGCCAACTTCTATCCTTGTTTGGTTGGGAGGTTGGTTCGAAGTGTCATGATGTTATGTGAATCCTAGTGGAAAGCAGAGATCTATTATTATATCCTCTTACTTACTGGTTTAATCCTTCATATCGTACTTCCTTGTGGTACTTGCTATTAGAGGTCTAACCTTTCTGGTTTTGCATGGCCAGATTTAGAGCCGGTTTCCGAGGACTCAGCTTACTTCCACCTCCAAGATGGTCAATACTAGAGGAATGATCGCAGGAGGACTCGAGTGGGTTCCTTACTCCACCGCTCGTTTTGTTATTTACTTTATAATTAGCCGTTTGGTACCGACATGTTAGTCGGATTATCTTGTACTTACCTTTACATAATTGTAACTAAGTCAGACTGCAGCTGCTAACAATTGTGTATACTTGCCACATCTTCTGGCTATGTTTTGTAAAGCCAGATATCAAGAACATTTTGATTTAAGCATATGAGACGCCTTACTGCTTATTCTTACATGTTCTCTATTACTATTTCTTGTTTGAACGATTGAGACAATAGATGTGGAGTGACCATAGTAAGACTTTCATGTAGTATGCACCCCCTCGTCTGGTTAGACAGCATTGATCGTATTATACGGTATTTATCTACCCGTAATATGTAGCTGGCTGAGTCATTCCCCGC
>JANAVB010030112.1:92500-113707 GCA_029216955.1 Iris pallida | reverse complement strand
CAAGAAAACATAACCGTAACTTGCCTCTGTTTAGTTGACTGGATCGGTAAAGTCGGTTCCGAGGAAGATGTCAGGTTCGTCTCCGAGATCCTACAGTTGAGAACCTTGGCTTAGAACCATAACGAAACTATTCTAGGTGTGTTAGTTACAATCTCTAGAAGTAGACCCTAGTCATATTTTAGATTATTTAGTTAATCTACCGGAAGTCGTCTAACGTCGCAATCTACGTTCGTTATTATTTTAATTAAAATAAGTCGGTTATTGATTAATTGGAAAAATGACAATTACCGGTTAATTTGGCAAAACTTTGTATTTTACAATATATATATAAAACTACAATTTTCTTTTAGTGATAAAACATGGACTTCGTTAACTTACTAATATTTTATTCAAGTTAATTTATCGTGAAAACCTTATCAGTTTTATACAAAATAATTAATACCCAAATTATAATTACGCGTCTAATAACGAAAACCAACTCAGAAAAGAAAGTAAAAACCTAAACTACACAATACAGGGTCACAGCGAAATAAAATAAAACTGGGCTTATGTCCTTTACAAATTTTACATAAATTAATTAATTCATCTAGGCGAGCTCTGAGTGCCGCGAACGGTCCAAACAGTAGGTCGAAGTCCTGCACCAAAAATACTAATAGCAGTACCAGTTCTAGAAATAATTATAAATATAAATATAGTTGTAAAATGCGTCTCAGACTTGGTCCAAATATCATGTTGCTGGCTAGCGCCTCAACGTACAGGAACCCTGTAGCGTTTGCGCTTCGCCGAGGCTCATTCGACCGATATGGTCGTCGCCTAATTGGGATACGAAACTCCAAAAATCCGTTTGCAAAATACCGAAAAATAGAAACCCATTTTAAAATACTTTATTTTTGAAAACTTTTCCGAAAATTTAGACAGCATCTCCTCTGTAATTGGAACAACCCAATCCTGGGACGGTGCCAAAAAGTCAACATAAATAATATCCCAAACCAGGGAAACAACCCAAACCATCCACAATAATATTCCACGCAGAAATAATATCAATCCGAAAACACACCATAATTATTTGCAGCCAAAACCGCAGCTCCCGAAATAAATTCGGAAACCCCGAAATAAAGTTCGGGAAACCGGAAACCGAAACCACAAAACCGAATTATTCTGAAATGGAATTCGGAAAATCCGAAACTACAATCGCCTAAACCGAATCCCGTAACGGGATCGGGGACCGTATCATCATCGATACTAAGGTAGGGACACGGGGACACGAGATATACCTTGGGTTGCTCGGCTAGAGCTCTCAGATGATATTAGGAAAAAAAACCACGTTCCGCGGACTCGGGAAAAATTCCAAGCTCGCGGACAGCAGCGGAGATGCCGGAACAGCGCTGAACAACGCTGTTGGAATAGCGGGGCGCACGCGGGAGGGCGCGCGTGGCTGGGCCGGGCACAGACAGCAGCGGAATCGGCCGGGGAAGCTGTTGGAGGTCGAGGGGTTGGCCGGAGAGGGCCGGGGCGAGCTGGAGAGGGCGGCGCTGGGTCTAGGGCACGGCGGGCGGTGCTCTGGCCGGCGCAGAAGGCGGCCGGCGAGACGGGATGCGCGCGGCGGAAAGCGTCGGAAGGCTCTGGCCAAGGGAGGCGGCCGAGAGGGGTGGCGCCGGGGCGCTGGAGGGGCGCGCGGAAGGCGGGTTGGCCGGAGCGCTGGAGGCGCGCGCGAACGGGGTGCTGGCCGGATGGCCGCCGGGGGTCGCGGCCTGGGGCGCCGGAGGAGGCGGCGTGCGCGGCTGGTGGCGACCTCGCCGGAGGCCGGCGGGAGGCGGGCCGCGTGGGTCGGACGCGGGCTCGGTTAGGGCACGGGGGCTTGGGGAAGAAGAGAGTGAGAGGGTGAGGAAAGAGTGTGAGGGGAGGAGATGAGAGTGCTGGGAGGGTTTTAAGAAGAAGGGAGTGGAGAGAAAGGAGAAGTTGGAAAGGTTTGTGGAGTGAGAGGGAAAGAAGGAGAAGAAGGAGAGGGGTGGGGCTTGGGTCCAGCGGCTGAAATAGGATTAGGAAAATGGTTTCTTTTTTTATATTTTTTTTCATTAATCCAACTACCACATATATATATATATATAATATATATATATATATATAGTGTATCTAAAAATTGAGGGTTTAAAAAGGAACGTCCAGGATTTAAAAAGGAACGTCCAGGATGGGTTCGGAAAACGGGATCAGGTTCGGGGTCGGACCCCGGACACGGGATCGGAACAGGGCACAATTAAAAATCCAATAATTATTTATTTTTTTAAAAATAATAATATTTTCCTAACCGACTAATATAATAATAATAATATAATAATAATAATAATAATTTACGCTATAATCCAACAATTCATAAATTCTATAATTCTGGGTTTCACATAGGCCGTCTTTTTTTGGTTACAAAATATAATGAATTTGGAGCAAGAAATACTTGATGACTATGGAATCAATGATCCGCTTTTTTAATGTCTTATCTGTGGCTTATGCATTCAGTGGAACACTCACACCTAAAGTATGGTAGCACGAACCCATGCACCGAACAGTTACATAATGTATTTTATATGGATTTCATTTGGATCCAGGATCTGGAACAGACCTTATAACTTGCGTGGATTTTGGTTGGATCCAGGATCTGGAACAGGGCTTAAGTCTATCCAAAGTTTATCAAACCAGTCCCGTGCTCGACTTTGGATGGATGGGAATTGTCCTCAAAAGTAGATTCAGAAGTTAAAAGTAGGGTCCAAATCTACAAAGGTCCTACTCAATTCAGGCACGGTTCAGATGCAAAAATTTATAGAATATAGGAATTGTGAAATTTTGTTAACACAATTTTTTTGAGATGAAGGCTTTTGTTAGTGTTGTAAGAGTATTTCTGATGCAAAAATTTATAGAATATTGAAATTGTGAAATTTTGTTAACACAATTTTTTTGAGATAAAGGCTTTGTTAGTGTTGTAAGAGTATGAGATTTTGGTGTATTTTATAAAAATAGTGGGCTAACTTAAAAGTGATGTGGAGAAAACACAAAGTTATGATGACTGTAGGGTACATTTTAAAGTAAAATAAGCCACAACGTATACAGAGTTGTTAAGGAGAATTTGAGAAAACTATATGCTAACAAGTTTGCGAATATCTTTGAGTGAACATATTATAGCCTCACATTTGGCCGAAGGATTCCATAGTTGCAAACAAACTCAATTCTAGCAAAACTATCATGTTAACCTATTGGCTAATTTGGTTTATTGTGTGCCTACATTTGGTATGAGTTTAATTTGTCAAATAAGTTAATCCTAAAAACAGGGGCGGGCCTGATATTTTTGTATCCAGGGCAAAAAAAAAAGGCCCTTCATAAATACTTGACTAGTTGACTCGAAAAATTAAGAAGTCCATAACAAAGCAATTAAAATCATCAAATATTATAACGAAGTAAAACCATCTCTCCAATAATTTGAAATAAGTACAAAATTGAGAAGAGAGCATTAAACTTTGTCTACTGACATTTCAAAATAAAAGTCATCTATATTGATTGACAAAATTAAACACAACATTATCCAAAATAACATGATCTTGTCCAGCAGCTTCATCCCCAGCAACATTCCAATATTATCCCAAATGCTTTTTGTCCAGACTCCGGCTATGCAAAACAGCTTTAGCTCACTAGCGCCACACCTACGTTTCAAAAGAAAAATATTAACCAGATTGTATTCCTCATCTAGTAGAAAGTAATTAAGCCAAAGCAATTATCTCAAATGCATTCTTCTCGCATTCTTTGAAGCAAAGTCATCAATTTATTGTCATTGTTATGTGCTCCAACTTGTCTTTTTCAATGCATATGATTGCTAATCCATTTAACCTATCTTGACCCGTTGTGGTCCTCAAATAAGATTTTAACAATTTTAATTTAGAAAAACTTCTTTCAGCTGATGCTACAGTCTAATAAAATTTGATAAGCAATCAATACATTTGAAAAAAAATCCATTTTCACTACAAACTCTAAAATTTCAATGGCTGTCCAAGCTGTATTTGGTTCATATGCTTCTGGAGGTAACATCTCTTGCAACAATTTTATTTCTAAAAATAAATCATGGGCATCAACATCAGATACATCATCTTTTTTTAGAGCATATTCAATCTTAACACAATAATTTTTCAAATCATATTCCTCAAATGATATTAATTGTAGTCCATCAAACAAGAATCCAAATATCATTTCAAAACTATGCAATTGTTCAAACCTACTCCTTAACTCTGAAACAACAATATCTACAACAACAAGAAAATAATCAGTTCGAAAACATTCTTCAGCTGTTTGTGGTTCTCTCTCAGTATTAGAAATCTCATCAAATTGTCTTTTCCTAGATGTTTGGCGTCTCTCAGGAAACACAGGTTCAACTCCAATATCATAAGCAATTTCTTTAGCAGAATTCATTGCAGATGCAAAACCTTCTTCCCTATAATTTGAAAAAAGAAACAAGTCCTTTCAATTGTTTCACCGCAACATCGATACACATTTTTCAAATTGTAAATATTTACTAACTGAGTTTATGTTTACTAATATCATACCAAATAACCAAGCTTAAAAAACTCAAAACTACTAAGTTCATGTGTTGCTAACAATATCATCCCTAGATAATCTTGCATCATCAATAAGATCTGCTATTTTAAGTAAAGCTTCTTTGATTTGGCCAACTGTGATTTAATGGCTTTGACAGTTCAATGTGACTTTCCCATCTGTGGTACACAATGACTTAAGTGTTAAACCATCTAAACAATCAAGTAATACACTCCACCTTTTTGTAGAATGGGAAAACACTGTATACATGCATTGACATGCTCCAAAAAATGATTTTGCTTTAGCATAGGAGTTTGCCATATCATAATACTAAATTAAGGCAGTGACAACCACATGGCATGTAAAATGCTCTAGGATTTATATCAAGTAATCTTTTTTGAACACCTTGGTGTTTTCCTCTCATAACCTTGTCCTCTAATATTATCAACATCAAGACCAAGAGACTCTAATGCAGCAAGCAAATAATTGAAAAGACCCAATCCAGTTTTGTTACATTCAAAATTCTACAAAGTACTCCTCAATTTTTATTGAAATACTTGACACATCAACACACCGTAATATTAAGGTCATTTGCTCCTTATGACTTGCATCAGGAATGCAATCAAGGATCATAGAATTATATATATATATATATATATATATAATTTTTTAGAATATATATATATATATATATTATATATATATATACTTTTTCAATTATGATACTTTTCACTTTTGATGATATATAGCTATCAACTTATTCTGAATTTTATGACTAAGATAATGATAATGAATCACTTTTTCTCTAATTTGTCGAAAATGTTCTTGCATTATTGGATCAAATTCAACAATCATTTCAATCAAGCCTAGAAAATTACCACTAGAATCATCGTCAACTTTTCCTTTTTTTCCACGGAATGCCAGATTATGTATAGCCAAACATTTTACAACTGCTACTGTTCTTATCAAAACTCCTTTCCAGTGGTGTGTATCTTTTTTAATTTGTTCCTGCAATTACTTATCAATTGTTTTATTTTTCAATCTAACTTGTAACTCTACCATAGATCTCAAGTTAGTAAAGTTGTTCACGACTTTTTTCATGTTATCTAAGCTTCTCACTAAGATGTTTCCAATCTCTACGTCCTTCTTCTGCTAATTGACTTCTTGAGCGCATTGTTTTGAAAAGCTTACAACAAAAACAAAATATTTATCTAACTCTTTTGAGTAGACTAGCCATTTTCTTTCATGGCTTCTTTTGTTTGGAAGCACTCTTTTATAATACTCTGAGAAAAAATGCCTATCACGTTCATCATGAGGGTATTCAAAATTATGGGGTCTTTTTCAACAAGTAAATCTCTCATTTTTGTATCAAGGCTATTCCAAACTCTTGGATCATATATATTTAAAGAACGATCGTTGTTTTCGTTTTTCTCATTATTTTCACCTTGATCAATATCCTCAGTATTCACAACATTATCATTTCTATAATTTCCTCAATATTATTTCTTGTGCAGACTGGTTGTCTAGATTTTCCATCAAGTTCTCTTGTACTACACCTTTTTCTCTAAGAACATACTTATCAATTGACCCTTTTATAGTTTGAGTCATTCTCTCTTCATTTTTTTTCCTTTTAGAACTTCCAGAGGCTTGTTTTCTGGGAAACATGTTTCTTTAGACAAGTAGACTAAAAAAACACAAGAAGACAACCAATCTCAATAATTCACATGTCACAAAATCACAACAATTAATCAAACATACAATTCCAATTTAACTCATCAACACAATCGTGAAAGTAATTAATTAAGATAAAACCTGGGGTCCTGGACTCCTAGAGCTTTTGAATTCTCATTTGTATGACTGCTGCTTTAATGAATATTCCTTCTAAATAGCACACAGATTCAACCAAACAAACAATTGGGGGATGAAAATGAGAAAGTAGTGAATTAATTAAGACTGTAGAATGGAATAAAATGTGATTTTTTTATTGAAGAGAGACTACACATATATATATTAGAGGCTAGCCTCCTTTCCTATTACTCTAAGCAATGTGGGACTAAAGCCCAATAACTAATAACTCTAATATAACACTTAAACCCTCCCTCAAGCTGGAGCATAGATGTCAATCATGCCTAGCTTGTTACATAAAAATTGAACCCGGGGACCCAGAAGAGGCTTTGTGAAGATATCAGCTATCTGGTCGCCGGTCCGCACATGTTGAAACTTTATCACTCCTTTTGTATATCATCACAAACAAAATGAATGTCAATTTCAATATGCTTCATCCGTTCATGAAATACTGGATTGGTGGCAATGTGAATAGCAGATTGGTTATCACACCATAGGTCTGCCACTTGAGATCCTGCGTCTTCTTCAAGTTCTTGTAGGAGATGCTTCATATATAATATCTCTGACGTGCCATGAGCAATAGTTCGATATTCTTCTTCCGAGCTTGAGCGTGCTATCACACTTTGTTTCTTGCTTTTTCATGATACTAGATTTCCGCCAACAAATACTGAGTAGCCAGATGTAGACCGTCTATCTGTCAAACTTGCCCTCCAGTCAGCATCAGTAAAACACTCAATGCGAGTATGTCCATTATTCTCCATTCGAATTCTTTTTCCTGGATTCTTTACTAGATAACACAAAATTCTGAGAACTGCCTGCCAGTGTGGAACCCTTGGAGAAGCCATGAATTTACTTGCGACGCTTACTGTAAAAGAAATATCCGGACGCGTCATGACTGCCAAGTAGTTGAGTTTTCCAACCACTCGACGATACTGATCTGGATTGGTCATCAGGACCCCTTCGTTTGGGAGTAATTTTGTCCCTGGATCTATAGGTGAGTTTGCTCCCTTTACTTGCATCATGCCTGCATCATTTAGTATATCCAGTACATATTTTCTTTGAGACAGTACATTGTCCCGCTTACCCCGTGTGACTTCAATGCCCAAGAAATAGTTCAAGGATCCCATATCCTTGGTTTGAAATTGTTCTCCAAGAAACTTCTTGAGACTTGCAATACCCTGACTGTCATCTCCCGTGATTACAATATCATCAACGTAGACACTAAGAAGTATTCTTCCAGCAGATGTGTGTCGATAGAAGATTGAATGGTCCTTCTTCGACTGACACATTTCAAATTGAGTAACCACCTGTGTAAATCTACCAAACCATGCACGAGGTGATTGTTTCAGGCCATAGAGGGCCTTCCTTAGACGACACACCTTACCCTCCCTTGCAACGAACCCGGGAGGTTGCATCACATATACTTCTTCAACAAGATCCCCGTGGAGGAAATCATTCTTTATATCGAGTTGAAGTAAAGGCCAGTCATAGCGAATGGCCAAGGCCATGAGGACACAAACGGACGTCATTTTGGGCACAGGAGAAAAAGTCTCGAAGTAATCCTCACCATAGGTTTGAGAGTAACCTTTGGCCACCAGACGAGCTTTCAATCGGTCAAGAGTGCCATCCGGTTTTACCTTAATCGTGAACACCCATTTGCAGCCGACTGCCTGTTTACCATGAGGTAGATCGACAAAGTTCCAGGTATGATTCTCCTGGAGAGCCTTATCTCCTCGTGCATAGCACCACGCTAACCAGGATGTCGGAGACCCTCCTCAGCGGTTGGGGATCTGAATCCCATAAATAGTAGCTACCAGAGACTGAGTGTGACTGGTAAGTCCTTTGTAGTTGTTAACATACAAGGGATGATCTCGACATGCACGACGAGGACGTTCTGGAGGCGGAATCGCCAGAGTTGCTGGCAGAATTGGTGGAGCTGCTGGAGGGACAGATGGAGGCAACTCACTGGAGTCGGAGCTGCTGGTGGAACCAGAGGAGAAGATTCTGTGGTTGATGTCGTTAATGGCTGAATCAGTGTATGTGGACCATCATCCTGGGAGACTGGCTCGGTAATGGAGGGCACCCGTACGGGAGGTTGTTGTGTTTGAGGAGGAAACAACAAAAAATCTCTTCGGGATAGATCAGGGGAGCCGGATCTGTTGATTGGGGGAACGGAGGAAATTTTGTTTCGACAAAGGTAACATCCCGAGTGAAAAAATATCGCTTTAAGACAGGAGAAACACCGATACCCTTTCTGATCTTTAGGATACCCAAGAAAAATATTGTATAGCCTTAGGATCCAATTTAGAAAGGGTTGGTCGGGTATTCCGAACATAGCATAAGCAACCAAAGATGCGGGGAGGCAGAGGAAACGGCTCTCTTCCAAGAAAGAGCCTAGAGAAGGGAGTGCTACCATGGAGAACTGACGACGGCATGCGATTAATAAGATAACAAGCTGTAAGGACCGCATCCGACCAAAATCTCTTGGGAGTACGTGCTTGAAACATAAGAGCACGTGTTGTTTCCAATAAATGACGATTCTTGCGTTCGGCTACACCATTTTGTTGTTGTATGTACGCACAAGAGGTTTGGTGGATGATGTCGTTGCTGGCCAGATGTTTATCAAGATCACGAGATAAATACTCACGACCATTGTCACTCCGAAATGTTTTGATTGGAAGATCAAATTGTGTAGTTATCTCGGCATGAAAGTTACACCAGATGTTAAATAATTCAGCGCGACTTTTCATTAAATAAATAAAAGTGACGCGTGAGTAATCATCGACAAATGTGACAAAGTACTTAAAACCCATTACAGATTCAGTAGGACAAGGTCCCCACATATCAGAATGCATCAACTCAAAAGGAGCGGTTGCCAGTCAAATGTTTAGATAGCCGCATCCCACGAAGTATTTTCTCAACTTTTTTCCACCATGTTGAGTAACCATCTGGACCGTCCAATCGACGGTCGACAAGTCGAGTCGAAGAGATCGTCGTGTCAGTGCTCGTCGTGTTGCTGGCACCGTTACCATCATCTGCCTTCGAATCTGTCATCCTGAAATGGAAGCAACCGTCGCGAGTTCTTTCCAACACCAAAAATCACACCAATTTTACGAATGTGCTATAAACGTGGTCAACACCGTCACGCACATAGAAAGTAAACACGTCAGGACACAGGAGAAAACACGATCATCTCTGTGTAGATTTGGATGTGAAGATTAGGGTAGGAAAATTATTTGTTAAGTCCAAACGGCTTAATCTAGGAATAAAGCATTGTACCACTGACTTTTTTTTTTTCTTTTTTTTCTTTTTTTTTTTTTTAAACTAGGTTCGGAGGGTGTGTGGTGGCTGATGGAAAATGTTAGGGTTTTGAGCCATCGTGGGTGATCCGGGTGTCTGCACATCAGCGGGGCGTGGGGGGATCTGGGTGTCTGCACAGCAGATCCGGGGTGTGGGGGAGCCAGGTGTCTGTGCCGCAGATCCGGAGTGTGGGGGAGCCGGGTGTCTGCACAACAGATCCGGGAAGGGGGAGAGAACCGGGGGTCTGCACAGATCTGGGCAGGGGGGTGGATCGGGGGGAGGGGGTCGGCGAAGGGGGGGCAGCAGGGCGGGTCGGCGAAGGGGGGGGGGGTGACTGGGGGGGGGGGGGCGCTGGACAACAAAGGGAGGGGGGGAATTTTTTTTTTTTGTGGAATTTTTTTTCTCTTCCTTTTATGGCTCTGATACCATGTAGAATGGAATAAAATAGATGATTTTTTTTTTATTGAAGAGAGACTACACATATATATAGGAGAGGCTAGCCTCCTCTCCTATTACTCTAAGCAATGTGGGACTAAAGTCCAATAACTAATAACTCTAATATAACACTTAACAAAAACAAAGTTGATGATATGATATACTCGAGAGACGATGATGCCGGGCCAGTACCAAAACCTGGTCTACGTTACCACCAGCACCCTGCATAATTTTAAAGAAAACAAAAAAGGTTCAAGGTTTAGTTAAGATTACAATCCAGAACAAGAATCAACTCACAGAATTATGTAAAATACTAGATAGATGACTACTGACTGATAAGTGATAAGGATTCACACTCTCCTTAACAATATAAACATCATATCCCATATCCAAACCACAAAAAAAATGAGACCTTTGCATTGTTCAATCATGATTCATGATACTCAAAAGTTAGCAAATAATGCACTTGTGTTACCATATGCCCATATTTGAATCCTGGCCTGGATAGTTGAATCCTATTTGAGTGTTGCCGGATATGTTTAAATGTGTTGACAGTAACATTATAACAAACATTCAGGAACCATTAATAGATTGTTGATGCAATCCAGGCCAGGATTCAGGAACCATTTATTAGAAAAAAATCCTAGATGCTTGGCAGTAACAATACAACAAAACATCTGGCAGATGTCAAAATAACAAGCCAATCACCCTAGTTAGATGCTTGACAGTTGACAGTAACAATATAACAAACAGTTGGTAGACATGAAATAAGAACCCAATCATCCTATTTTGTACAACCGATTGATAGATTGTTGATGCAAACAAATAATTGAATAAATTAAACAATAGAAATACAATAATAGACCCAAACTAATTATTAATATATTACCTCTTTCCAAAGAATTTGAAAATTAATTGTCAAATTCCTTGCTGAATCGATCAACTCCAACTCGCTACTGACAAAACCCAAAACCTTCTCCACAATCTGATTTTCTTGGATTAAAGAAGAAACAAGTAGAACTATATAAGAAAATTGAAGTTTAAACTTTGGGAAGAAAAAATATGGAAGATGTTGTGTGAAGAATGGATTTAGCAATCAATAAAAAGAGAGAACTTTAGGGATTTCGAGAGAAAGACGTTACCTCTGGTCTTCATAATTTTTTTCGAGAAGTGGAGAATACGAGAATAGAGATTGACGAAGAAGAGGAAGAGTCCCGCGCTTAGGTTTCCCTAATCGGAGCGGAGGCAGCGCAGATAACCAGGCAGAAAGAGCCGCATAAATCCCAAAAATAATAATTAAGACCTGTAACGTAAATAAAAAAAAAACGAGACCCCCTGTTGGTTTTGGGCCCTGGGCATCGCCCAGGCTGCCCGGACCCAAGGCCGCCCCTGCCTAAAAAATCTCTGTTGCATCATATTTTGTTGGCTTCACTTGAGATTAGGTCAATGATTCAGATGGGTAGAGCTATAAACTAAACTAAGCTTGGAGAGTAATGCAGAACAAGATATGGTCAATGATTCACCGGGTGCCTAATGCGTAGGCGTTGACTAATCCCAATATTTAGAACAATGGGTGACTGAAATTATATGCATCTATCGAAAAATGTCCATATCTTGTATCATCCATAATCATATCGTGTCGTTATCCGCACCTTGATCGTTATCCATACCTTGATCGTATGTTTGCAACGTAGGTAGAAGTACAAACTTTAATTTCTAGGTTTTAAATTTGTAAAAGATTAAAGTCATGTAAAGATATCTTATTAAGCTATAGATTAAGCTCTACAAGAGGAGATAAATGTTGTTTAATTTTTTTGATACAAGTTAAAAGTCACGCAAAACAACTTACTTAAACATCTTAAGCTCTACAGAATAGTAACATAATGGAAAAAGTATAAATTAATTTTAATTTTAATTGATTTGGATAAAAAAAATTAATTAATTTTAAAATTTAAACTTTGGATTTGGATAACATTTAATGGAATTGTCATTTTTTACTGTTTGGCTTTTTGTTTTAAGAAACTTGTATGGTCTTGCCTCTTCATCTAGGCTCTATACAGTCTAGGGGAACTGGGGGAACTTGGAAGATGCTTACTTAGTTTCATGAGCTTAAACTGCCAGAAGGTATGTCTAGCTACATGCCAACTAACTGCCTAGGTTATGTGGCATATGCTTATAGCACCTTGGGTAGGAATCTTGCGCCAACATAGAGGTAAACATCAAGCAGTCGGTCATAAAAACTTTGTAAAAATTTTCTATGGATCTTTCTTATCCTTCATAGTTAAACCCCATTTTGATGGGAGTTCCTTATGCTTCGTAGTCAAACCCTATTATGATGGGAGAAGGCTTGGATGATGACGATAGTGGGATTTGAATTTTGATTAGGCTCTATGACTTGATGAGTAGCACAATGGAAGTCAGGCCTCCCATAATTGCTCTATATTCAACGGAAGTACCAAAAATTGTTGGTTGGGCCCTTACTTGCCCTTCTATACATAATGTCCTCGAGTTTTACATTTCTCCTATGTTACATGGACTCGGATACGGTACATATCCAAGAGTTGGGTCTTTCAAACTCATAATTGAAGAACACACATGCTCGTCTAAAAAAGGATCCAAAATTTACGTACGAATACGAGAATACGACTATTAAAATAAATATATTTGCTATATACATATAGAGGAGGGATCATGATCCCCACACTTAAACATCTCCGCATGTTCTCCGGAATAGCATTCGTTGGATTGTCTTTATGGACCGTTCAAATTAGATCCTTAAACTATTCAATTATCAACAGAATTTGATTTAATCTGAACGGTACATAAAGACAATCCAACGACTGTTATTTCGGGAAACATGCGAGGATGCTTAACTGCGGGGATCCCGATCCCTTCTCATATATATATATATATATATATATATATATATATATATATATATAAGGTACCACTTAAGATGACATACATGCCTATATTTTTGAATTGATCAAGTACCATTTAAGATGACATGCAATGCCACATTAAATCTGGATGCCAACACATCCATCTCTTTCTTTGGCACATTCACCTCATTAAATTTGCATGCACATTACATCTGCATGCCAACACATTCACCTCATTAAATCTGCATTAACTCCCTTGATCAACAACTTTTGAACATTTTAGCTCCTCAAGAAGGTTGATGACAATTGTCACTAACTCCTTTTTTGAAATATTTCTTTTCCATAAATGAGCCTACTACTTCCGAGATATAGATTCCTAGAGCTCCACCCTTTGCCAAAATAATTCCTTTACTGCCTCCAAGAACTTTATGGCAGCTGCCAATAACTCTTTCCCTTGACAACTGGCATAGAGTTCTCCAAGGATTTCTAAATGGAACTCCAGCTATCAACAACTCTTCTGCATTTGTCGTGTCTGGTTGTCACTATGGAGGATCCCATCCGGATCCCCGTCATGCCGGGTCGACATGGATACTTTATCTTAAAGTGTCGAGTACGGCTAACAAAGCGTTTCCATGTGATTGGATATACCAATGCAGAGAATTAATGGCTCATAAAGTTCTTGACTTATAAACAACTCTTTTTTCGTTGAAGCTTTTTCAAAATAAATTAATAATACACTGTTCTTTATAATTATCTCAACAGTTGATGACCGTCGCTTACCACTGGGTGAAATTTTCATCTTGTAGTTATCGTGCAGCATATTTGATTTACATCAGATTTTCTTTGTTTTTGTTCTAGAATTATCTCAAAGTTATTGTGTTCAGAATACTGAAGATTTCTTAGAAATATTTATTAAAAGATATTCAGTTCAATTTGAGTTGGGTTGATGGAAGTTCGTATTTTCATTTTCTTGGTTCATTGTTTTTCGACATGTACAACATGGCAACATAGACCAATAAATATAAGGGTAATAGGAACAATAGGATTAGCTATGAATACTGGGGGTATGCCTAAATGAATATGTTTTGAAGCTGTAGAGAGAGAGATTGTTTTTGCTAGTGTTTTAGAGGACAGTGACCCTTAAGTTGGATGGAAGAAAATTGTTCAAACAACTGACCTAGAAATTTTGTGATAGACTTTATTTTTCTTGTTATTCATTGTTTTTGGAAAACATTTTTTTGGCAAAATAATATCCCTTAACGCCTCAATGTAGGTAGATCGATTACCTTTCTTGAGGCTCACGCCTCATAGCGTGTCTCGGCGATATTCAAGTCATTTGAGGCACGCCTCGTACATATTCTATTTTACATGTTAATTTACTCTTAATTTTTACCGACCATTGGAATGTAAGTAATTAAATTCCATTTTCCATTTAATTTCGATTCTAGATACTACTATTAGACTATTAGTATGCTATTGCCTATTGTTCTTGGTGAACCAAAAATAAATTTTTTTAGTCAGACATATTATTGTGTAAAAAGGGGAAATAATAAATCATCAATAATTCAGTGCTCATTTGCATACAAGTCATATTTATTACACATGAAATATGAGTAAATTTTTTTTTTAATTTTCATAAAGTTTGTGCTTCGCCTTCCTAAGGCTCTCACTTCAGTCTTAAACATCCTTTGCGCCATGATGCACATTGTGCATTTAATAACTATCCCCATCGTGTATTGTAAGATGCATTCTTTTAGAGTAAACCTGATTTGAAATTAATATAGACCTAGATATATGAATAAACTTAACATATTGAGCACCAAACAATAATAATAAGCATTGTACAGCAATAAGTGATATGTTCATCCTAAAGTCGGTAGTTAAGGCTAAAAGTATAAAATCAATATTATGTTATAAATTATAGCTTATTAGTCATGAGTATAGTAGAGCATCATCGCATCAATAAGAACTTGACTCTTAATGGTCATTATGTTGACATTCAAATAAAGTTTTGTTGTACATTCTACTTTAGATTGTAAGTTATGAAGCCCTAGAAAATAGAGATGGAAAAGCCTCTAAGAGAAAACCCAAAAAAAAGTGATTGTTCAAGAAATCTGAAAAGATGAATGTTAAAGAACCAATTAAAGGATTTCTTTCTGGTAAATCGGTTGTTTGAGTTGTTGAAGTATCCAAATATGCTAGATATCATCCTCACAAATGTTAAATGTTGTTGGAGATGCTGAAAGTTATGTTTGCGAATGAGATGCTCGTCGGGTTGGTTTAGAAGAGGAGGTTGGTTGAGCAAAAAGTTGTGACAGTTTAAAAAGGTTATATGGATATTTGGACCAATTTTCGAGTTGTAGCGCCGTGTTAAGAAATTAATTCTAAACCACTTAAAAAGTCGGCTTAAACCCGTTTAAATTCAGGTTAACCTGATAAGTCTCGTATCAGATGATACATTGTATCAGGTGATACATATTGTATGGTGCAATACAGAAAATGTATCATAAGATAAGTTCTCTCGTATGCTATAAGGAATCATAATTTGTGTTCGTTCATACACTATCATATGATACTCAATCATGCATTGTACAATACTGAGAACAGAGGTTGGTACTTGTGTTTTGAGATTTTTAGTTTCTTACTTCCAAGTTCCATTCATATTTTTTAAACTTGGACTTCTGGTTAAATTTTGATTTATCCAATCAATGTTTGCTGCATTAAAGTGCTACTACCAAGGAGAAGAAACATTCGTAATATGGATCTTCGAGTTGTTCTTCGAGTTGTAGTAGAGTCTCAGTTCTAGCCTTGTAGGTTCAGATATAAGATGTGTTAACACTTTCTCATGAAGCTATAACACGCCTATGTTATCTGGACTCGCCACTTTAAGGCAAAGTACCCGTGTTGTCCCGACATGATACGGGTACGGTGCAAGATCCGGATCAGATTCTCCATGGTGACAATTAGACGCAGCAGATGAAGAAGAGTCATTGACATCTGGAGTTTCCATTTAGAAATAAGTGGAGAACTCTATGTCAGTTGTTGAGGAAAAGAGTTATTGTCAGCTGCCATAGAGTTCATGGGGGTAGTAAGTGAATTATTTTGAAAAAGGGTGGAGCTCTAGCAACTATATCTTGGGAGTAGTAGGCTCATATATGGAAAAATATATTTGGAATAAGGAGTAAGTGACAATTGTCATCACCCTTTTCTTAAAGAGCTGAAGGGTCCAGAAGTTGTTAATCAAGGAGTTAATGCAGGAAGAGGTGAATGTGTTGGCATGCAGATTTAATGTGGTGAATGTGCCAAAGAAAAGAGGTGGCTGTTCTGACATGCAGATTTAATGTGGCATTGCATGTCATCTTAAATGGTGTACTTAATCAGTTTAAGATTCAAAACAGATTTAATGTGGCATTTCATGTCAATCTTAAACGATCAGTTTTTATATATATATATATATATATATATATATATATATATATACTGTTGAAATAATATAAAAATTCTCTATGAGCTCTGCTAGGGCATCAACGCAAGGGAGCGTGACGCCTCCCCCACGGCCACCGGACCCGCTCGCCGGGGGCGGTGCCAGGACCGGGAGAAAGGGGGGGGGGGTCGGGCGGACCACCTCTCACGGCGGCGGAGGCCCCCCCCCCCCTCCCCCCCCCCGGCGGGAGGGCCGGGAGGGAAGAAGGGGGGGTCGGGCGGACCCCCCTACGCGGTAGCAGCGCCCCCCCTCCCCCCCCCAGGCGGGAGGGGCCGGGAGGGAAGAAGGGGGGGGGGGGGGGGTCGGGCGGACCCCCCCACGCGGTAGCAGTGCCCCCCCACAGGCGGGAGGGGGCCAGGAGGGAAGACAGGGGGGGTCGGGCGGACCCTCCACTCGGCAGCGGAGGGCCGGGCGACGGAGGACCAGGCGGCAACAACGGCTGCTGCGTCGACGGGAAGCAGCGGCGACAGCAGGCCGGGCAGCAGCGGCGGGCGGGGGACCGGCAACCTGGGGGGTCGGGTGGACCCTCTCCGGGCGGTGGGGCAGTGAGGAGGGGGGAGTCGACGACCAACACATCAGACATGTCAAACGCTCCGACGTTCGAATTCGGGTCCGGTTCTGGGACCCAGGACGGCCGAGGCGACGACGAAGGCTGGACTACGGTGGCGAGACGCCGCCTGGGAGGGAGAAGAGGGGTCCTGACGCAGACAACGGGTCGGACGGGCTCTGGTCGGAACACTAGTTGGCCGTCAAACGGCCAAGGAGGCTCCCGACGGCCGGGGGGGTGGATCGGAAAGCACAGAGACAGGATGGCGGCCCAAGGTGACGACGACAAAAATAGGAAAAGGTATTGCTGGGGCGGTAGGGAGACAGAGCCCGGCGCCTTCCTGTGCCGCACTCCGTACGTTCACCGATGCCACAAGATCCAAATCTTGGAAGGACGTTTACATGCCGGTGGGGCCCAAGAGCCCGGCGTCGATGGAGTATGTGCTACCGATGAAGGTGGGAGGTGGCCTCCGGGCATTCTTCCCAGCAGATGAGATTGCTGAGGTAACGGCATTCTGGAAGAACATGCTGGTGGTGTATGTGCTGGGCAGCAAGCCATTCTATGGATAGATCCGAGGGTATGCAGAGCGTGTATGGCGTCCCAACGGGAGCATGTAGATATTCTCCAGAGAGAATGGGTTCTACTTTGTGAAGTTCGGTATGGCGGAGGATGTGACCATGATTATACAAGGAGGGTCCTGGTCCTTTGATATGAGACTTATCATTATGAAGGAATGGACTCCTGAGCTAAGATGTGAGAATGAGGTTCTGAATGCGATACCTGTCTGGATTCGCTTTCCTGAGTTTCCAGTAAAATACTGAAGCATCCCTATGCTCATGAGATAGTCTAGTCTGGTTGGCAAGCCGATCAAGGCGGATGAGGCTATGGCTTTCCGCACTAGACTGATGTATGCTAGGATATTTGTGGAGATAAAGACTGTGATGGAGCTCCCGAGACTCCTTGAGTACCAAGTGGCGTCCGGAGAGGTCCTAACATAGGCAGTTGAGTATGAGTGGGTTCTCCCAATGTGTTCCCTTTGTGAGTGTTTTGGTCACTTACCTAGTGCCTGCACGAACGGAGGGAAGGAGACAACTAGGACCCCAGGGGCACGGACGGAGGTGGTGGATCCGGAGATGGGGTCCAGTCCCAACACTGCAGCGGCGACGGTAGGCAGGCCAGCGGAGGACACATTGATGGAGGTAGCCAGTAGACCGGAGTCAGACACCTTGCTGAGACAGGAGAGTTCGCAGGGCGCGATGGTTGAGTTCACGCCCCAGAGGAGCATGATGACCAGGGGTATGACGACCCTAGTTAGCGGACAGAACGGGATGTATGACTCTTTGGTGGAAAAGGTGTATAGCAGGAAGAGGCATTCCCCGTCCCTACGGGAGGATGAGTACTCTTCGGGGGGACTCGATGATCAGACCGAGGCCAACCCAGATTGGTCCGTGACGCTATCCAGGATACATGCACACCTTACCCTGACTTCCGGGATGGTGGAGGATATAGATTTGACGGACGTCACACTTCCCTCGGGTGTTAGTCCAGATGGAGTTCAGGGGGACCTCCACAATAATTAATTAATGTCGGTCCTCTCCTGGAACATTCGTGGAGGGTGTTCCCTTGGGAGATGGAAGGAGATTGGTGGAGTTCTGAAGCATGAGAAGTGTGACATCTCGATCCTGCTAGAGATAAAGATTAGGGGGGCGACGATGCTATCTCGCAGGACACCTGCAAACTGGAGGCATATACACAACCTGGACCTATGCGATATGGCTAGGATCTGGGTTAGATGGAACAAAGATAGTTGGGAGGGAGAACATGTCTTGATGATAGAGCAGCTTATTGGCATCTCTTTGTGAATAAAGGAGGATTCCACTTCATACTTGGTGCGGTCTATGGGCACAACGACAGGAGGCTCCGTGAGACCCTGTGGGGAGACATTGCTCGAGTAGGACGTATAGCGGACTAGCTGCATCTACCTCTGCTACTTATGGGAGACTTCAGCGAAATGCTACATCGGTGAGAGGTGGGGGGCCGCCCGGTATCTGACCAGATCCTGTACGACTTCCAGGGATGTCTCCTCCAGTCCGGGTTGAGGGGACTGGAGAGGGCGGAACACATCTGAACCTGGCACAATAAGGCGGTCTGCAACAGAATCGCCTGTCAGCTTGACCGAGCTTTGGAAAATAGTGAATGGTTTCGCTGATTCCCGAACTCCGTGGCTGAGGGGCTTGCTGCTGGGACCAATGATCACTCTTCTATCCGGGTAGGCTTCTCTGAGAGGCCCACTTGGAAAGCTTGTCCGTTTCGGTATAACAATAGCTGGTACCTCTCTGCTGGTTATGAGGTTGTTATGGGGGGGTTGCAACATACTCAGAAGGGCACGACTCAGTTTCGCATGGTACAAAGCCTCAAACGGTCGAAGAGAGCCATTCGGGACTGGGTTAAGACGCTGCCTCGGTCTTCCCTGGAGGATAAGGAGGCTTCTCTTCGGGAGGTTCTGGAAGCCTTGCAGGCAGACATGATGAACGGTGAGTTGGCGGCCAGGGAGAATGACCTGATTGCGGAGGTCAACATCTTGAGGCTTCAGCAGGAGATCAGCGCGGCCCAACGGGCCAAGTGTTCCTGGCTCAAGGATGGGGACCGATGCAGCAGGTTCTTCTACGATGTGATCCGTACCAGATAGCACAGGAATAGCATCCCCAGGCTCCTTAATGGCAAGGACAGGCTCGTTGGTGATCCAGTGGAGATTCAGGAGGAGGCAGTTAGGTACTACTCAGAGCTATATCATCAGTCAGACTATTCCACCACGTTCCCAGATCTAGTCACCAAGAGGTTGGTGACACCATATGGGAACAGCCTGCTGCTGGCTCTAGTGTGTATGGAGGAGGTGGAGGCTATTGTGATGAAGGCGGATCCCACCAAGGCCCCCGGACCTGATGGCTTCTCTAGCGGGTTCTATAAACGGCACTGGGACTTGCTTAAGCACCCAGTCCTGGAGGCGGTGCAGGAGTTCTTCACTGAGGAAAAGTTGCTGAAGGAGCTTAACCACACCTTTCTGACCTTGATTTCAAAGGAGGGCACGACATCTCTCGCCGACTTTAGACCTATTGCGTGCTGTAACTATTTTTATAAGATAATTACACACCTTATATGCCGGCGCATGGAGGGGATTATGTTGGGACTGGTCTCACTTAATCAGGCGGAATTTATCAAGGGTAGATCAATTACAGAGCACAGCTTGCTGGCCCATGAGATTGTGAGAGAATTCAACAAACCGGAGGGGGGATGAAGGCCTATGTGAAGCTTGACCTGAGGAAAGCTTATGACACGGTCAACAGTCTTTCTTTGTCACCTTATGCGTGCCATGGGCTTTGACGAGGTGTGGGTGGCAAGGGTGAGGGAGTGCATCTGCTCCCCTACCTTCTCGATCCTCATCTAGGATACTCCATATGGATTCTTCCGGAGCAACAGGGGCCTTCGGTAGGGAGATCCTCTCTCTCCCCGTTCCTGTTCACGCTCGTGATGGAGTATTTCACTTGCTTGATGGATTTGGCTGTGCATAGTAGGAAGATTGTCGCTCTCTTCAGGCTGGTCAAGCTAGTGGTGTCCCACCTGATCTATGCTGACGACCTATTGCTGCTCCTACATCCATCTATGCGGGGGATGCATGCAGTGTCAGAGATTATGGAGCAGTTTGGGCGGTTGTCTGGATTTCAGCTGAATAGGGAGAAGAGCAGGATTTATTTCAGCTCTCGGTGCTCCCTCAAGGAGGAAAGGGCCTTGCTCTGAGAGTGGAGAAAGGTGACCTACCGGTAAAGTACCTGGGAATTACCGCTGACGGTCAATTATGCTAGGGATATGGATTGCCACAGCCTGGTGGAATTTGCACTGAGAAGGGTGGAAGGTTGGCAGGCAGCTGGGCTCTCTTTTGGTGATCGTATTGAGCTGGTGAGGTCTGTCATTTCTGGCATTGCTATGTTCTGGTTGCAGTCGATTAAGATTCCGGTGGCCACCATCCGAAAAGTGGAGAGCTTATGTGCCAATTTTATCTGGCAAGGGAGAATGCATGCGATCTCTTCGGAGCAACTCTGCGCCCTCGGGAGGAGGGGAGTGGGGTTGAGACCACTGCTTTCGGTTAG
>JANAVB010030112.1:0-90000 GCA_029216955.1 Iris pallida | reverse complement strand
GTGGATATTCGGGCTGGAGGGGAGTTACCGGAGATGGTGGAATATGAAATTCCTTCTGGAGAGGTGCTAACCCAGAAGGTGGAATACGAATGGATCCCACCTACCTGTTCCTGATGCGCGTGTTTTGGACATCTGGCCAGTGCTTGTTCGTCAGCAGGCCCCCCGGTGGAGCCTACTATTCCCTTTAGTGAGGCTCCAGATTCATCATGTGACATGGATTCCAGAGATGACAGTGGAGAGGAGGTCTTGGCGGGAGGGACTACTACCCCAGTAAGTGATGTCGGAATGAGCCTCATGGTTTCTACTCAGCTAGCTACCACGAGCGGAGCATTGATCACCTGCCCGGGGCAGAGGGGTATGATTACCAGAGGCATGGTGGCGTCCGGGAGAGAGGAGCGTGGGGGTGGCGGATCGGCTGAGGGGCATGTTTACTGTAGGAAGCGACGGGCTGTGGGTCCGCTGAGTGACGGTCCCTCCAGGGAGGGGGGCAACCTTCGGCCATAGAGGAGGCAGTTTGTGTTGACAATCCTGCCTGGACGATGGTGCCTTCTCTGGTCGCTCCCCAGCAGGCCATTCCGACTGGAATGGAGGAGGATCTAGTAGCGTCGGATGCGGTACATTCCCTAGGTGCCAATCCGGGTGTTTTCCAGGGAATTCATCCTCTCATTAATTAATGGCTATCATCGCCTGGAATGTGAGGGGGCGTGTTCGCTTGGGAGGTGGAGAGAGATTTGTGGGGTTCTTCACAGAGAGAAGTGTGACATCTCTGTATTGTTAGAATCTAAGATCAAAGGTGAAAAGTCCCTTGCTCGGTGGACCCCACCTCATTGGGCCCAACTACACAACCTGGCTCTCTGTGACATGGCCAAGATTTGGGTCAGATGGAACTTGAAGAGCTGGGACGGGGACTTGATCTTGATGACGGAGCTGTTGATCGCCATCTCCTTCTCGAACAAGGGTGGTTTTCGGTTCTTGCTGGGGGCGGTTTACGGCCACAACGACAGGAGGAGACGGGAGTCCTTGTGGAGCGACATCTCCAGAGTTGCCGTCGTTGCTGAGTCGTCGTCGCTTCCGCTTCTGCTGATCGGGGACTTCAATGCCTTCTGCATCGAGGGGAGAAGGTGGGCGGCTGCCCAGTTCCAGACCCTATCCTATATGATTTCCAGCGATGTCTCCTCCAGGCGGGCCTCCAGGGATTGTCGCGCTCCGGCTTCATTTGGACTTGGCATAACAAAGCGATCCGGAACATGGTTGCTTGCCAGCTTGATAGAGCCCTGGGTAACGGGTAATGGTTACGGCATTTTCCCAATTCTTCGGCTGAGGGTCTGGCTGCTGGGACGAGCGATCACTCCCCCATCAGAGTAGGCTTCACTACTCGGTCTACGGGAAAGTTCCGCCCATTCAGGTACAACAACAGTTGGTATCTCTCGGAGGGCTATCTGGAGGCTGTCTCAGAGGGGCTTACTAGCTGTCAGGAGGGGACGGCCCAATTTCGCATGGTGCGCCGACTCAAGGCTTCGAAGAAGGCTCTACGGAGTTGGGTGAAGGGGTTGTCTAAGTCTACCTTTGAAGATAAGGAGATGGAGCTGCGGGCTATCCAGCAGGACATGCAATCTGACATGCTTAATGGTGACCTGACGGCGAGAGAGGAGCAGATCGGAGAAGTCAACATCTTGCGGCTGCAGAAGTAGATTAGCACGGCTCAGCGTGCTAAATGTTCCTGGCTCAAGGACGGCGACCGTTGTTCCAAGTTCTTCTATGATGTCATCCAGACCAGACAGCATAGGAATCACATCTCCCAGCTTCTTGATGTGGATGACAACCTTGTGGGGGAGCCGGCTGAGATCCAGGGCGAGGCTGTCAGGTACTACTCTGAGTTATATTTTCAGACTGACTATCTGTCTGTGTTCCCAGAGATTGTTACGAAGAGATTGGTGATTCCGTATGGGAATAACATTCTTTTTGCCCCTGTTACTTTGGAGGAGGTGGAAGCTATTGTCAAGTTGGCGGATCCCAACAAGGCTTCCGGACCGGATGGTTTTAGCAGTGGGTTCTACAAACGCCACTGGGACACTTGAAGTATCAGGTCTTGGAGGTGGTGCAGGAATTCTTCACCAAAGGGAAGCTGCTGAAAGAGCTGAACTACACTTTCCTGACCTTGGTGCCAAAGAAGGAGGGAGCGACAGCATTGGCGGATTTCAGACCTATTGCGTGCTGTAATTATCTTTATAAGATAATTACGCACCTTATGTGCCGGCGGATGGAGGGGATCATGCAGGACTTGGTATCTCCGAATCAGGCTGCGTTCATCAAGGGGAGGTCGATTGCTGAGCACAGCCTCCTGGCTCATGAGATGGTGAGGGGCTTTAGCAAACCCGGAGGGGAGAAAGCATGTGTGAAACTGGACCTGAGGAAGGCGTATGACATGGTCAATCGGGACTTCCTATGTCATCTAATGACCGCCATGAGTTTCGAGGACCACTGGGTTGCATTGATCCGGGAGTGCATTACATCCCCCACTTTCTCTGTCCTCATTCAGGACATTCCTTATGGGTACTTCCAGAGCAATCGTGGGCTTAGGCAAGGTGACCCCCTGTCCCCTTACCTGCTCATGCTTGTCATGGAATACTTCACATGTCTGATGGACCTGGCAGTGCACCGTGGGAGGCTGGTCCTATTGTTTCGGAGGGTGGATCCCCCAGTTACCCACCTTATATATGCAGATGATCTCTTGGTGTTCATCCAGCCATCGACGGAGGATATGCAGACGCTTGCGGAGCTTATAGGAGAGTTGAATTCCCTCTCGGGCCTTCAGATAAACAGAGAAAAGAGCAGGATGTACTTCAGCTCCCTGTGTCCCCAGAAGGGGGAGCGGGCCGATGTGCTGGGAATCGAGAGGAGTGAGCTTTCGGTGCGATATTTAGGAGTGCCTCTCACAGTCAACTATGCGCGAGATCAGGACTGCCATCGTCTGGTGGAGTACGTCCAGAGGAGAGTGGAAGGTTGGCAAGCCGCCGGATTGTCATTTGGAGGACGCATCGAGCTGGTCAGATCGGTGATTTCGACTGTGACTCATTTCTGGCTGCAATCCATCCTCCTCCCTGTTGCCACTGTTAGAAAAGTGGAGCGGATCTGTGCAGATTTCATTTGGAGGGGTTATGCATGCGATCTCCTGGGAGCAACTCTGTCGATCCAGGAATGAGGGAGGAGTGGGGCTCAGGCCGTTGCTGGAGATTAGGGAGGCCTCCGTGCTTAAGCTGGCATGGAGATTCATCAACGGGGAGGGGGGGTCTCTCTGGGCTGACTGGATGCACAACAAATACGTGAAGCAGGACAACTTTTGGATGTGTGCTACTGACAACAATTACTCAGTCACTTTCAAGATTGTCTTGAGACACAGGGGGGTTCTCAAATCTGTAATCCGGAAGGTCATGAAGGATGGGTCTGGAACGGACCTCTGGTGGGATCCTTGGATAGATTGGCTTTCGCTATTGGACATCAGGGGAGCCCCGATGCATCAGGAGGACATGCGTGGTCTGACGTATAGTCGTATCATTCGCGACGGGAAGTGGAGGCCGGAGTCTTACCGGTTTATCGAGGAGCTGGGTGGGATCATTAGTACTATTGCTATTGATCCGGACTTGCCTGCTGATCGGTGGATTTGGGAGCCGACAGGAGCAACTCCGGGAACTGGGGAGTTTCAATTCCGGAGCTGCTACAACCTCATCCGGCGCACCTTTCCTCAGAGTTCCGACTACGAGTTTGTATGGTGCAAGGGTCTAGCCAGGAAGAAGCAGCTTTGTGTCTACAAGCTTCTACTGTGCCGTCTTTTGACTAGGGATCGTCTGAGTTCGTTTGGAGTACCGGTTCCAGATCCCAAGTGTGTGCTTTGCAGTCTGGAGAATGAATCTATAGGGCACATTTTCTTCGAGTGTGCCCTGACATGGCAGATCTGGTCTGAGCAGAGTAGATCGTTGGGAGGGTGCGACTCCGGAAAGGGAATTGGGGACATCATCACTGTGCTCCGGGATAGCAGGGGTCGAGGGCAGGAATGGTTCCGGACCGCCAGAGTTCGACTGGCGACCTCAGTTTGGAATATATGGCGGGAACGAAACCGTCGGATATTTGAGGGGCTGGTCACCCCTCCGGTAGGCATTCTCCATGACATAGTGTTTGATGTAAATGCTATGAGAAATTGATGAGTGAGAGTCCCACTTGGATTGTATGTTGTAAGATTATTGTATTGCTTTTGGAATAAAATTTATCCTTTTTCCATATATATATATATATATATATATATATATATATAGAAAATATATTTATTTTAATAAGTGTATCCTTGTACCCGTACCAAATTTTGGATCCTTTTAGCCAAGTCTGGTGTCCTTCAATTATGCGTTTGAAGGGCCGTACTCGAGTCCGCGTAACATAGTCGCATGCATTTAACAAAAATGCTTATAGCGAAACTATACTTGTAAGTGGGTGTGTCCAATCAATTAATACAAAACAATCTGATATATTTCACTCTTACAGAAAAAACTGGTAATATATCTTGTCGTTAAAGTACATCTTTTGGTTTTTGTGTTGACTACAGGCATATGCTGCTGCTGGGACTGTGAAGCAAAACTATGCAAATATTTTGTTGATGCTTTTGCGTCTCCGACAAGCTTGTGACCATCCAATTCTTGTTAAAGGATGCCGTCCGGATACTGTTGGGAAAGATTCCTTGCAAATGGCAAGGCAGCTTCCAAGGGATATGTTGGTCAATTTACTGAGTCGGTTGGAAGCTTCGATTGCTATTTGTCGTAAATGCAATGTAAGCTATCTCATAACCACGTTTGTCCTCTCTATACCTTCAGCTACTTCTCCTGCAGGTTATATTAGCCTATTACAGAATCAGGAAAAAGAGAGCAAGCTCGGAATGAGACTGATTTATTGTTCAGTACTAGTTTATCCTAAGCGTAATAGAAGAATTATTTTGAATGCCATGGTTCTTTGGATTAAAAGTTTGTTCTTTCCTCCTATTTTCTTACAATGGAATATTAGCTTAGACAATGTATTAAGCTTTCGTTAAACCTTCATGTGCTGGGCATTAAGTACAGAGGTGATAAATTTGTAATGGCAAACCATAGGCATTGTATATATGAAGAGATAATGTTCAGACATTCTTGGCTCGATGTAAGGCTTGCTGCTTACATGCTGGAGGATGCGTGTTCAAGTCATGGAAACAACTTCTCCATACATATGGGGCTAATCCTGCGAACATCTTGACCCTCCCCCCGATCCTGCATAAGCGAGAGCCTTGTTGCACTTGGTCGTCCTTTTTTTAGATTGATATTCAAACTAATACTTTTATTTGTACGAGAGCCACCCTTCTTTAAGTCTTTTCCCGATGCTTTTTCCAGCATTATCTCCTGCTTTTTTGCTAGTCTTTTATGAAAGAAATTATGTTTTGAAGTCTTGTATGATATGGTATGCTATATACTCACCACACCTTGAGTTTAGTATACGGGTAAATCATGAACTGCCAATCTTAATCTCATTTCTCATCTATTTTCAGAGTATTCTGCTATTTTTATGATCACAAGCTTTATCTTGGAGTTTATCATCTTAGATGCACCAAGTTGAAACATAGTAGTTTGGTTTTGCCTATGGACAAATTCCCCCCATTGTCTATTATATATCGAATGCGTATAAACTATTAGCTCATTCCAGAATATCTAAATCTACTCCTGTTCATTTCATGCAGCAACTATACCAATTTTCTTTTCTTTTCTTTTCTTTTTAAATTCCTCTTATGTAAGACATGCTCTTGGCAGCTAATGTTGTCTTGTTTGGATTTTATTATGTATGATATTTAAATCATGAGTTGGTAACTTCCCTATTCTCTTACCATTTTAAAGTATTATGCAATTAACTTTTGAATGTATTCTAGAGGTACAATATAGTGGTACGGCATGGACTGACATGTAAGATGATAGCCTATTCACTATTACCAAATTATTGCTACTTAACGACCTCACATATGCTGGAACTTATACCTTACACATTTAAATCATCACAAAACCTAATCTGTATGTCGATGTTCATGTCAGTTTATCTATTCCTATTGCCTTCTCTTATGTCTTTTCAATTTGATTTTATAATCCATCCATCAATAATACTTAAATATAATCATCTTCTTTACTTTATCCTTGCATGGTACAAGGTCCATGCTTTGGTCTACTTTTGTAGAAGAGTGTCTATATATTTCTTGGTTTATTGGTCTCTTGTATTAGCCCTACACTGGTAGCCACTAAAGTAGGCTCTCATCCTCTTCTATAAATACTTACTTTAGAGTAATGAGATAATCTAGTAATAATTCGTTGTTGAGCCTTTACAAATCTCAACAAGATACTTGATCATGGGTCCTATGGGACCTGGCTCTCCACAAAACATATTCATCATCATCCTAACCTATGTTGTACGAGTACGAACATGGACAAAAATAAGGACACGATACATATATGAGATACGAGCTTTTTAAAATACATATAATGTAATGACCTATGGTACACAAATACAAGTATGGATACAATACGGATACATGCACCATTTTTCCTTGTCTGTGGAATATAGATCCTGTTAAGTATTAGTGTTATTACATAATATCTCAATAAGTATGGACCTATATAATATATCTATTGCTATATATACGAGTCCAACTCCAAACCCTCTCTTGAGGGATCAAGAGTTTTATTATTTCTTCATGGTATTAGAGTCGAAACCCTAATCTTAGCCGCCCCGCTCTCTCTCTTTTAAACCCTAACTCTAGTCGCCATCGCTATCCCCCCGCCTCCTCCTTGTTGGCCCTACTACCCTTGTCAGCCACCGGCATTGCCGCCCCTTACCCCGTCGCCGTCGACCCCAGTGTCAGTTACCGGTACCGTATCAGCCACTGTCGTCCTGCCGCCGCCATCCCGCCGCACCATTATTCATTAAAAAAAAGAAATCGTTGTAGTTGAGTTCTTCAAAGTGAAAATTGTGAGAGTTTTGCGTGAATCTTTGAACCTCGACAACAACATCAGAATTTAACATAGAACAAGCTGTTGTAGTTTGCGTGAATCTCTATTTCTTGCTCAGTATCCACATCAGGATTTAACGGAGAGGAAATTGTGATAGTTTTGCATAAATCTCCGTTTCTGGCTTATGTGTTCATTTTCGATCTATGTCAAGAATACGCGAGCTAGTATCAGTGTTCTAAATGGCGGCCGCCTAGGTGGTAGACGGTCTCTCTCCGCATCGCTTTTTGGTAGGCGGTGGAGTAGACGGCCAACGGAGGTTGGCGACATAGGCGGAGGTGAGGCGGCGTAGGCGGGCGCCTAGGCGGAGCAATACCTAACAAGATATTTTGGCCAAAAAGATTTTGTAAACATTATGGGCCTATGGTTCACTTTTACAAAACTAAAACTTTATAAATCTTCGTTCTACAATTTAGTTATGCATGAAACACCTTTAAAATATACATATTATGTAAAAACAGTAGTAAAATATGTTCAAATGTATCGACCGCCTAGGCGGTAGGCGGACTTTTCTCCGTCGCACACCCGCCTACCGCCGTTTAGAACCTTGGCTAGTATTTGTGTTGTTGATATTAATATCAAGTTGTTCCGAGCAACGATAGTTAAATTAAGAACCTGAAGGATGCCGAGCACTGAGGTGAATAGCAGTATTAATACCACCAGTATCGGGAACACAGAGACAGGGATACCGAACATTGGTACGATGGTTTTATCAATTCGACTTATCGATCAGAGGCTGGATGGTCTGGATTGCTACTCCACGTGGCACAAGAAGATCGAGAAGATTCTTAGGTGAATATAGTTGTCAAAGCATCTCACTGACAACCTTCTAAAGGCAGATGATCCACATACAAGCAGTGGAAAACGGATGATAGCAGATTGTTCACACAATTGATGAACTAGATAGAACCATCAGTCGAGGATATGGTTCAGAATACGATTTCGGTGAAGGAATTATGGGAGGTCATAGCGGTTGCGTACGATGGAAAGCGTGATTTGTCTCGTATTTATGACTCGGTTGTCGGCGTCTACCGAGCTGATCAAGGGGACAAGACATATAAGGATCACTTTCGGGCCTTTAAGGCCCTGGCTAATAAGGGGATCGTGTGTTACCTCTAACGACGAATCTCAATGAGGCGAGGACACGCTAGTAACTATATGTTATAGCATACCTAGTCTCACTTCGGCCGGATGCAAATTCTACACGGTCTCAGATTATTACTGGGGCTGAGGTTCCAACTCCAGTAGAAGCATACTTTCGTGTTATACGAGCAGTGAAAATAGTTTGGACTGATACGAGCGATATAGCTGTTGATCGATCTGCCTTAGGAGTTGTTCAGGGCGGATTTCGCAGGGTTTGCGGTAGTAGACAAGGTGGCCAGAATGCTGGCCTTGACGATGGACGAGGTAGTGGCGGTCGTGATGGAGGACGACCGTGCATAGGCTTCAGTTGTGGCCAATCAGGATATTTTCAGTGGTAGTGTTCCAATGCTCCTACCGCCGAAGTTGCATCGTATACTTATGACGAAGAGCAGTCCGTGAAGATAACTTCAGAGACTTGTGAAATTTGATAAATTCCTAGCTCAGCGGAATGGTAGAGCCTCTACATCTGGATCTATAGCCGGATACTCAGCAGAGTCTGTGGTAAAATCGTTGCAATGGGTGATATATTTGGGTGCGTCTGATCACATGACAGGCGATTCAGGTATTTTGTACGTTTATGTATTTGTGGGTCGTGTGGTAAATATTACTGTTGTAAATGGTAGTTCTCTGAAAGTTCATAGAAAAGGGGTACCTGCCACTCTCCCGGCATGTCACTCACTTCAGCGTTACATACACCCGGAAACTCATTCAGTTTATTATCCATTAGTCGACTTACTCGTAATTTGCGCTGCTTGAAAATATTTTTTTCTTCTGATTATTGTGTTTTTCAGAATATAGACTGGGAAGACTATTGGTATAGGGTATGTGCCTGGAGGCTTGTACCTATTTGAATTAAATTCATCTGTTGCCTGTGTCGACATGTCCCTCAACCCATTTGAGTTGCATTGTCGGCTAGGTCATCCGTCTACTCATGCTCTTCGGAAAATGTGCCTATCACTAGCTCTTTGAGTTCCTTTTAATTATGAGTCTTGTAGTTTAGCCAAATATCATTGTGCATCTTATTCGATGAGTTTGAATTAAGTTGTTTCATCTCCTATTAAGTTAGTACATTCTGATGTATGGGTCGATGCCTTGAGTCTCTGTTGGGGTTCAAATATTTGTTTCCTTTGTTGTTGACTATTAGCGAGTCACTTTTTTCTACTTAATGAAAAATCGTTCTAAATTATTTTATGTCTGGTTGACGTTTTATTCACCAAACTTCCTGTCTATACACACCACAACAAAATGGTGTGGCAGAACGTAAGAACTGTTACCTCTTAGAGAGAACTCGTGCACTCATGTTTCATAATCGTACACTAAGAAATTTTTGGTCGGATGCTATTCTCACGACTTGTTATCTGATCAATTGTATTCCATCTACTGTCTTGAATGGTATTACCCCTTTTTCTAGGTTATATTCCACCATTTCCTCTTCCCTTCAAGATTTTTAGGTGCTTGTGCTACGTTCGTGATACTCGTACTACTCTTTCTAAATTGAATCTGTAGATTTGGAATAATATGATGATTTATTATTGATGAGAGATTACATATATATAGGAGAGACTATTCCCTCTCATATTATTCTAAGCAATATGGAACTAAAGCCTATTAACTAATAACTCTAATATAACACTTAATACCCTCCCTCAAGCTGGAGTATAGATGTCAATCATGTCCAGCTTGTTACATAGAAATTGAATCCGATGACCCAAAATAGGTTTTGTGAAGATATCAGTAATCTGATCGCCGGTCCTCACATGTTGAAACTTTATCACTCCCTTTGTATACTCATCACGAACAAAGTGGATATCAATTTCAATATGCTTCGTCCGTTCATAAAATACTGGGTTGGTGGCAATATGAATAGCAGATTGGTTATCACACCATAGATCTGCCGCTTGAGATCCTGTGTCTTCTTCCAGTTCTTGGAAAAGATGCTTCATATATAATACCTCTGATGTACAATGAGCAATAACTCGATATTCTGCATCTGAGCTTGAGCGTGCTATCACACTTTGTTTCTTGCTCTTCCATGACACTAGATTTCTGCCAATAAATGCTGAGTAGCCAGATGTAGATCGTCTATCTGTCAGACTTGCTCCCCAGTCGGCATCAGTAAAACACTCAATACGAGTGTGTCCATTATTCTCCATTCAAATTCCTTTTCCTGGATTCTTGACTAGGTAACACAGGATTCTGAGAACTGTCTGCCAATGTGGAACTCTTGGAGAAGCCATAAATCTACTTGCAACACTCACTGCAAAAGAAATGTCCGGACGAGTCATGACCGTCAAGTAGTTGTGTTTTCCAACTACTCGACGGTACTGATCTGGATTGGTCATCAGGACCCGTTCTTCTGGAAGTAACTTTGCCTCATAGGTGAGGTTGCTCTCTTGGCTTGCATCATGTCTGCATCATTTAGTATGTCCAGCACATACTTTCTCTGGGACATTACAATGTTCCGCCTACTTCGTGTGAGCTCAATGTCCAAGAAATAGTTCAAGGATCCCATATCCTTGGTTTGAAATTATTCTCCCAGAAACATCTTGAGGCCTGCAATATCATGACTGTCGTCTTCCGTGATTACAATATCATCAACGTAGATACCAAGGAGTATCCTTCCAGCAGATGTGTGTCGATATAAGATTGAATGGTCCTTCTTTGATTGACACATGCCAAACCGAGTAACAACATGTGTAAACCGACCAAACCATGCACGAGATGATTGTTTTAGACCATAGAGGGCCTTTCGTAAATGACACACTTTACCCTCCCTTGCAACGAACCCGGGAGGTTGCAATACATACTTCTTCATCAAGGTCCCCGTGGAGAAAAACATTCTTGATATCCAGCTGGCACAGCGGCCAGTCATAGCGAACAACCAAGGCCATTAAGACACGAACATATGTCATTTTGGCAACATGAGAGAAGGTCTCGAAGTAATCCTCACCATATGTCTGAGAATATCCTTTGGCCTCTAGACGAGCTTTTAATCGATCAAGAGTGCCATCCGGTTTCACTTTAATCGTGAACACCCATTTGCCACCTACTGCCTGTTTACCAGTAGGTAAGTCGACTAAATCCCAAGTATGATTCTCCTGGAGAGCTTTCATCTCCTCGTTTATAGCAGCACGCCAACCAGGATATTTGAGACCCTCCTCAGCGTTTTTGGGAATCTGAATCCCATCAATAGTAGCCACCAGAGACTGAGTGTGACTTGTAAGCCCTTTGTAGCTGTCAACATACAAGGGATGATCACGACATGCACGACGAGGACGAACTGCCGGTGGAGAAAGGGGGTCTGCTGGTGGAATAGGCGGAGCTGCTGGTGGAACAAGCGGTGGCGAATCAGTAGAGCCAGAGGAGGCGGCCTCTGTAGGTACCAATGGCGATGTTCGTGTCGGTGACGTCGGAGTTGACTGAATCGGTGTATGTGGACCATCAGACCGGTTGACTGCCTCGGTAAGGGAGGGCACCCGTAAGGGGGGCTGTTGTTGTTGATCAGGAAACATCAAAAAATTCTCTTCTAGATAAAGTTGGGGAACTGCACCCGTAGATTGTGGAAGTGGAGGAAATTCGGATTCGACAAAGGTAACATCCCGAGTGAAAAAATATTTTTCCAAGACGGGGAAAAATATCAATACCCTTTCTGATCTTTAGGATATCCAAGAAAAATACGTTGTATTGCCTTAGGATCTAATTTTGAAAGAGTCGGTCGGGTATCCCGAACGTAGCATAAGCAACCAAAGATTCTGAGAGGTGGAGGAAATGACTCTCGTCCGGAAAAGAAGGGAGTACTACCATTGAAAACTGATGATGGCATGCGGTTAATAAGGTAACAAGTAGTAAGGACCGCATCCGACTAAAAATTTTTAGGAGTACGTGCTTGAAAGATAAGAGCACGCGTTGTTTCCAAGAGATGGCGATTCTTGTGGTCGGCCACACCATTTTGTTGTGGTGTGTACGCACAAAAAGTTTGGTGGATGATGCCATTACGGGCCAAATGACTATCGAGATCATGAGATAAATACTCACGGCCATTGTCACTTCGAAATTTTTTGATTGAAATACCAAATTGTGTTTTTATTTCGGCATAAAAATTGCACCAAATGTTAAACAATTCAGAACGATTTTTTATCGGATAAACAATAGTGACACATGAGTAATCATCAACAAAAGTAACAAAGTACTTGAAACCCATTAATGATTCAATCGGACAAGGTCCCCATACAGCAGAATGCACCAACTCGAAAGGAGCGGAAGCAATTTTATTTTGACTCACCGGATAGGTAACCCGATGATTCTTTAGCTAAAACTACACGACTCACAATTAAAGTAAGTAGGGATATCTAAAGAAGGGTACATTTTCTGGAGAACTTGGGTTGATGGATGGCCTAACTGACAATGTAACTCGAAAGGATCGAGTTTCACGCCGGCACAGACCACCGAAGGAGGTGTGTCAAACAGGTACAAGCCTCCAGCCACATGTCCCATACCGATAATCTTTCCAGTTTTTATGTCCTGAAAAACACAACCATCAAGAAAAATTGTTACCGAGCAATGCAATTCACAAGTAAGTTGATTAATAGAAATTAAACTAAACGGGTTCCTACGTGTAAGCAATAGGGGTGAGTATTCGGTTTATTCGGTTCCAACCGAACCGAATAACGAATTCGACCGAAACCTTATAAGCAAAACCGAAACTGAACCGAATTGGTCAATAACCGAACCGAACCGAACCGAATTAAATCGGTTCGGTTTTCGGTTTATTCGGTTTATTGGGTTTATTTGTGTTTTTTTTGTTAATATATATAATAACTAAATATACCTAGATATATTATTAATATACCTATAGTATATACCTCTCTCTCTCTATATATATACCTAGATATATTTATTATATACCTATAGTATATACCTCTCTCTCTCTCTCTCTCTCTCTATATATATATATATATATATATATATATATATATATATAGGTATTAATTATAGGTATATACTAAATATATATATATATATATATATATATATATATATATAGGTATTAATTATAGGTATATATATATATATATATATATATATATATATATATATATTATAGGTATTAATTATAGGTATATATATTTAGTATATACCTATAATTAATACCTATATATATAATTAATACCTATAATATATATATATATATATATATATATATATATATATATATATATATATATATATATATATAAACTAAATTTTCTTATTCGGTTTTCAGTTTTGGACCGAAACCGAAACCGAATAAGAAAATTTAGTATTTTCAAAAACCGAAACCGAACCGATTTTTTTCAAAACCGAACCGAATCTCTTATTCGGTTCGGTTGGGTTCGGTTTTCGGTTCAATATCGAATAATGCTCACCCCTAGTAAGCAACACAGAATTGAGTGACAGTCCGGAAGAAAGACTAGCACTTCCACGTTCTCGGACTGTCAGGGAACCTCCATTGGCAACAGTAATGCAAGAAACCCGACGGACATGGACATAATCATGTATCATACCTACGTTACCAGTCATATGAGAGGACGCACCAGAGTCAATTACCCACTGCTTGGGCTTTACTATGCACGCTGCTGAGTATCTGGCTGTGGATCCAGACGTGGAAGCTTCACCACGACGTTGAGCCTGGAAATCAAGGAACTCTATATATGAGTCTGAAGTCATTTGAACAGATCAGACACCATCATCAGGAGCATCAGTTGTGATATTAGCATCAGATGATTTAGTCATTGCCAGTGGAAATGGCCAAGCTGACCACAATTAAAGCATGTGCGCGGTCTTCGTCCATCACGACCGCCATTGCCACGTCCCCCATCTTGACCAGCATTTCGGCCACCACGACCACTACGGAATCCTGTATGAGCTGCACCAAGAGCAGAGCGATCAGCAGGAGTATCATCCAGAGTGATCTCAACGACTTTTGCTGCTCGAAGGACACGATAGTGCGCTTCCAACAGGGACGGACTTCAGATCCAGCAATAATCTGAGAGCGAACAGAGTCCGCATCAGGGCGGAGAGAGGCAAGATAAGCCATGACATGAAGCTACTCACGTTGAGGCCTTGCTTTATTAATATCCGACGTAAGTGGTAATACGCGGTCGATCTCATCAGACATAGCCTTAAAGGCCCGGAAATGGTCCTTATGAGATTTGTCTACTTGATTTGCTCGGTAGTCACCAACGACCGAGTCATAAATACGAGATAAATCACATTTTCCATCAAACGCCGCTGCCAGTACTTCCCATAACTCCTTCACGGAGTCTGTATTCTGAACCATGTCTTCCACCGATGGTTCCATTGAATTCATTAACTGTGTAAACAGTCGACTATCATCTGTCTCCAATTGCTCAAATATGGGATCATCTTCTGCTGGGGGTTGTCAGTCAGATGTTTGGACAACCGCATTCCGCGAAGCGTCTTCTCGACCTTCTTTCTCCATGTCGAGTAGCCCTCAGGTCCTTCCAACCGTCGATCGACAAGTATAATAGAAAAAATCATCGTGCTAGTGCTTGTTTGTCCCGCTAGTGTGTTGCTAACACTAATGTCGGTAGCACTGCTATTCGTCGTAGTGTCTGTCATCTTTCAGGATTCCTGAATCGACTTATCGATTGGATTTTTCCAACTGAATAATCACATCAACTCTGCCAATGCGCTAAAAACGGAGCCAGAACCGGGACACGTGCATAGAAAGCAGAGAGTGTGGATCACAAGTCAGGACAGAGAGATGACCCATGTTAACCTTTGTTAGATCCTGGTGTGAAGATCAAGGAAAAAAACAAAGAATGATGTAAAACAAATCATATGTTTGCTCTTTGTTAAATTTCTGAATTAATTATTGAGAGTCAGAGGTTCCAGCAAACAATAATATGTTTATCCTTTGAGAATTCCAACGATTTTTGATTTTTTTCGGAAACTAGGTTAGGGTTTGGAGTGGTTGGGCGGCAGGTGGAAGGGTTAGGGTTAGGGTTTTGAGCCATGGAAAGGAGGGGAGATGGAGGGGGGGGGGGGTGCAGACGACGGGGGCTGACGTGGGGTGGGTGAGGGCGTGCTGCAGCAGCAACAGCAGTAGGGTGCGGCGGGGTGGAGGTGGGGAGGAAGGGCGGTAGCAGCATCAGTAGGGTACGGGGGTGGAGGGGAGGTGGTGAGGAAGGTGTGGTGCGGCAACAACATTTGGGTGCGCGGTGACAACAACAGCAGTAGTAGAGGAGGGGGGGGGGGGGGTGTAGGTGGCGGCTAGAAGAAGGGGGGAAATAGCGGTAGATTAGGGTTAGGGTTTTGTGGAGAGAGTGGTGGATGACGGCTGGGGTTTTGGCTCTGATACCATGTAGAGTTGGAATAATAAGATGATTTATTATTGATGAGAGATTACATATATATAGGAGAGGCTAGCCCCTCCTATTATTCTAAGCAATGTGGGACTAAAGTCCATTAACTAATAACTCTAATATAACACTTAGCAGAATCCAAACACTCGAGTGTATTTTTTTTGGGTATCCTAAGAATCAGAAAGGGTCCTACGGTCGGCTTAGAAATGTTGCACGACGTGCTTTCAAATTAACACTCGATCCTTCGTCCCGTGACTTGGAAGAAGGAAAAGTTGGTCTGTGTTGCCACAAGACTATGAACTTAGCATAGTCATAGGCGTCGCATGATATAAATGCTTGGTAAAACATGCAATATCCCACCGTCCAATGCTTGATATGGCATAATTGTTCCACAAGTCTCAGTGCACGTTTCTACGATACAAGGCTTGGCATAGCCTTTGCTCGTCCCACATGTTAAGTTGTATCACATGGTTTATGGCACAGTCGTGGCACTGATATGGAGCACGGTTGATTCAAGTCGAGTTTGGCAGGAGGGCTATCAAATAGTCATTCCTGAGTTGATGATATGGTAACATGGAAATGCTCACGATCGTGGGTCGTCGAGGCAGTCTCTGGTTTTGGGAGTCTCAAACGTAGTTCTGAAAAATATGGTAACACTGGAAGAGTAATGACTGTGTAAGACGGTAGTTCGAGTCGAGTCTTGCATGGTTATTGGACAATTTGTGCACAAGGAAAAGTTTTTTTGGACGACAACCTGGGGCCATAGGACCGTTCCGGCCTAGACGGAAACATGGTATAGCCAAGCTGGAGGTAGCGCTCAGGTTAGTCGAAAACTTTCAACGGGGCTCACTAGCGCTGAAAGGGTCGCCGTCTAACAAAGCTATAAGTCCATGATAGCTTGTGGTGCTAGTGGAACTTTCATATAGATGAGTCGGCATAATAGCGGCGATCCGCGTGCATGTCTTTGGATTGAGTCGAGTACTGTGTGCAAGGTACCAATAAGCCAAGTTAAATGTGTGCACGGTTTACAACATAATGTTGGGCCTAAGATTTGGTTTCAACGGCGACATCGTTTTTTTGGCACGAGAGATGGCATCGGGAGTTTGAGTCATTGGCACTAAGTTCATAAGTCTTGATTGAGTTAGTTGATGATTGAAACAGGAAAGGCCGCAAAACGGCAATATGGTTGTCTTGATTGAGTTGTGAGGCACGACCTTGGCGTTGAAACACAAATGGGCTTATGGCACAATCATTGAGTAGCATAAGGCAAGTATGGGCCGAAGGGCCAGCAGGAGTCGATACGTTACTATTGTTGGCACGAGAATAGTCTAGAGGCACAGAAGATAAGAGTCATGGCACGACCACGTTGTTGCGACACGAAGTTTGGGCAAAGCTACTAAGTCGTGAGGTACTGTCTCGATTATGTTACACGAAGGGATTTATGGCACGACTATGTCGTTGATGCACCAAATAGGCCAAACGTCTATGTCCTAAAACTGATCCTGAGGCAAGATTAGAAAGACAATCAAAAGAATAAGTTGCACTCAATAAATGAACGTGTTAGTTTTATATGGGTGAGCGAGGAGCTCACACCACCAGTATGGTTGTGTACTGACCACCCAATAGTTTTCATATGCAGGTTACAGGTACTTGCTTGTTGGGTGGAGCTTACTTGGATGCGCTGAGGCATGGAGTTCCTTGGTGTTTTCGAGGCGTGCAGCCGCATTGAAGACTTCACCTATATGGGACATAATGTATGGACATCGCCTTCTAAAGCATCCGCTGGCTCGTTATATTGTATTGAAAGATGAGAGAGCAGAGTGACTTGTATTCTGAGAGAGTGCTGAGTGATTGTAATCAGAGAGAAAGTGAGCTTGAGTGACTTGTAATCTTGGCTTCGCATCCTTGTAATTTTGTTTCAATATCGATAAAGTGTAAAATTTTGTACATGTCTTGGTGTTATTCAACTTCTCTGCTTGGGACTTCTGTGCGACGATCCCGTCGTAAGCTGCTGTAATTTGTCGTTATGGAACCCGCCTTACGTTAGCGCAATCTAGGCTCACGCGGCATTACGCCTTAGCGAGGACGATCGGTTCTGCGGAACCGGAGCGTGACATAATGGTATCAGAGCACAGCTTTACGTCCTTGGACTTTCGATTGAATTTTTTAACTCTGATGTTGTCTTCATACTAAATGTCGTTTCCGCAATCGATGTTATTGATGCTCTCTCAATGTTCTGCCTGATGTTCCATACAATAAGTCTATATATTTTGTAACATCATACGAGGGAAAAATTTGGTCGAACAAATGATGGTTTCACGTAAGGCACGGTTGGCTAAGTTGGGCTGTGCATATATACCAAGATTTGCGTCGATAATAGCGAATTACGTGCAGGATCAAAATATTTTTGGTTGGGAATGAGTTTGACTTCATAGAATGCAGATGACGATCGATAGGAATGCCATCGAACGATGATATCGTCGATGCGATATAGATGAAACGTGCTTGGATTTTGAAGAATGGTTCGAACGGAGATTCAAAGTGATCGGTCGTGATTCGATAATTATTTCTAGGATTTATCGAGTAACTTCATCCCTGAGTGGTGTATGGGATAGCCTTGGGGATGATGATCGACTGAGGATCGGGGTACCGATGGGTCTATCGGCAAGCGATATGTCACGCCCCGCTCCCGTAGGAGCGATCGTCCTCGCTAAGGCGTGATGCCGCACGGGCCTAGGTTGCGCCCGTGCAAGGCCAAGTCCAGAAACGGCCGATTTGATTTCTAGGCCACAGAGTGTCCCCGTTTGCAGCGGAAAATAAATGAACACAAGTTGAAGCGAAACCAAACTCTTTATTGATATTGAATAAGTTTACAAGCGGCACTAGGCCGATATTACAAGTCTCTCAAGCTCTCTCTCTGAAACATAAAAGGCGTGCCAAGTGGCTTACAAGATGGAATGATTCATGGCGATGTTCCGATACATTATGTCCCGTATATGGTGCTCCAGCTCCTTGCAACGCTCCAAGGCTCGAGAAATAGCCCGCGCCTTAGCACGTTCGAGGAAAGCTCCGCACCCGCCGACGTTTCCTGCTTCCTGCAAGCAAACTGTGGGGTTATCAGTACATTGTTATGCACTGGTGGGGAGGCTAGCTCGCCCACAACGCTATCATTACCAAACACGTTCCATTTACTTTTGTGCATCATCTATCATTCATTGTCTTTCTAATCTTGCCTTAGGGTCATTTTCATGGCATATGATATAACCTATCTCGTGTTACCGATTTCATAGTGTCGCATGAAAATACATTTACAACTTACCCATACTTACCGTCCGGCCTTCCCTGTTCAAAGTAAATCAAGTTAGACAACAGTTCATATGTAAACCAAGTCATGATTCATGTACGCACTCAGTGCCGTGCTCGTGTTCCTGCCTCAGGTTCTAGCGAGTCATAGCATGTTCTAGCACGTCGTGGGCACGTTATCTACTCATTGAATAAAGTACTCTTATCATTTTGTGTGTTACCATTCAGGCATATTCATAGGGCACTTCATTTAGTTAAAACTTAGACTACTTTGATTTCAATGCAAGAACTTGCACGTGGATTGCCACCAGCAAAGCCCACTTAACTCTATATGCACCGGTCGCTGGCATCACAAGCCATTTTGGACATTTTCCCCTTGGTATTTTCGCACCTATCATGGCGTGCGGCTGGTACACCCTGATAGTCTCTTGAAAAATACCCCGCACTTACGTCTCCTGGGGCCAAGCCTCCCCCAGTTAAGCCCGTAAGCCCCTTTTTGATTCCGTCCGGACCGGCAAGTCCTTCACACTTTGACAATGCCGCGGAATCCCTTTCTCTTTACGGCACAGCATACGCCACCCCTCGCTCGTACCGTTTGTCTACGACCATTTCGCATTAACTTGTCTTTTTAACTTAACGGCTGTCTCTGAGCCGTAGGCTAACCCTTAGCCTTCTTGCGTTATCGACCAGGTTGGCATCCGTGCAGCGCGGGTAGCGAGCCCCGTTGCACGTGCCCGTCACACCTGTCGCTAGCGTCTTCCATGTCTTATCTTTCATGTATTCTTTCTTTCATTTTATTCTTTCACTTGTTCGTATGTTCATAGAGTCATTCATGTGTTTGTTCATTCATTCGTTGATTCATTCATTCATGCATTACGCAACTCCTAGTGTGGGAGTCGCCTTGGCGACCCATCGGTCCCATAGCCTTCCAATGTTGCTAAACTCTACTCGGAGCGACTATGTTGATAGCCTTCCCGTTTCATTGTTGTAAACCATTCATTGTTTCATTGTTTGAACGTAAGCTTGTGCCTTAGCACGAGCGTGGAGCGCGGGCGAGGGTTCTCGTATTTTCCATGTTCCATTCCATATTCTATACAAGCATACAAGTTGGGATTACTCCCTTAGCTAGGTGCGTTGAGTCATTTATTAGCATGCAAGATGTTATCGCCTAGTGATTCTCGTGAATGTGTCCGTTTTGTTATGTGTCTAGGCTAAGCAAAGACGGGTTCATCGGAGCCACCCACCTTAGCGATGTTCGCATCGGCCGAGCGATACTCCGAGCGCGCCTTTGAAAGTCTAAGTCTGGATTCCTCTTGACGAACCAATGTAAGCCTTGCATCGATTCTTCATTAAGTCGAAGCCAACTCTTCGGGTCGACGGCTCGTTTGAGTCGTTGCACTTGCCGTTTGAATCGGCGTTCCGCTAAGGCGGAGCGGGGCATTACACGATACGAGTAGTTCAAAGCCTTAAAAACGAGTATGATAGAGTTAAACATGATTATAGGTATCTCATGCGAGATTTGAGTTAGACGAACAAGAAGGCATTGCCTAACGGTTTGGGATTGCGTCGGTTATGAAATATTGATGGAAAGAGTAGGTAGATTGAATTAAGGAAAAGTTAAGTGTAACGAACGGATAACTCAGTTGAAGAATCGATATGAATCGTATACGAAAAGTTAGCACGATTGGAGTTAGCTTGCATGGAAATGATTCGAATATACAAAAATGACTCTAAGGATTGGGATAGATGTTGCTCGATGATTTGAGTTAGCATAGAATGATGCGATTTTGAGAAATGTGTTGCTCGATGACTTAAGATAGACAGATGAACATATGTGATTTTGGGTTTGAACGAATTGATCATGTAACTATTTTGAGGGATAATGGTCGAATTTGATCGTGAATGTCGAAAAAATTGTGGTATATCCTGTTCGGATGATAGCATCAGTTGCACGACTTAAAGTTCCTTGCGAAGGAAGATCGTCAGGTTATGTATATCATCGATGGTATTCAGGCGTATCAAAGATCGATGTGCAATAACTCGAGGGTACTCTGATTCGAGGAATGATGATCGTGTAAAATGTTATTGTTCAAATAGATGCTATACTTGGGATTTTGATAATAATGAATGTTTGGATTACTTGATTAGATGAACTTGAAGCATACATGAATAAATGTTAGTCGGACTATGCGAAACGAAAATGTTGACAGAGTTCATGATCATTGATACGAGAATTGTTATGACTTGAGGAAATGACTGAGAATTGATTGATATATTACTTAGATGAAAACGAAAGTGTCTTCATTGTTTCGATGATAACCACAACGTTGATGTTCTTTTCTTGTGTGAGCGCAACTCCAGCTTCGCACATGCGTCACGCCGGATTAGGGCGATCATTGTGCTGGAGCGTTGGAATGGTGATTCATGTCTGTATAAGCTCTAAATGAATCAACATTACCATGCGCTACTCACAAAAGCCGCAAAGACTCGAATCATCAAATGGCGCTGGTCATTAGATGGCGCCTGACGTCAGATGGCGCTGGTATCATATAGCGTTGGATGACACGTGGCAATCTTCTCCGAGAAGCGAAACAGTCGCCATTATGACTGACAGCACGACAGTCGAGGAAAATCCGTTTCGAATTCCGAATGCGCGGCGCTCGAGGAGATTGTGTCAGATTCGTCATAATGATTGACAGCTGTCTCGCGCCACTCGCAGTTGGCGCGAGGTAATCAATGAATTAAGCAGGTGTCACTAAACAGCAAATAGCGTTCGACGCCATTCAACAATTGGCGCTAATCAATTAATTATCATCCAAAGCAGTTAGATGACGTGGCGCGCATGCCACTAATCTCGAAGAACGTGCACACGACACTGCCCATGACCACGTGCATCTCTCACTGAATGCCATGCGTCCCATGCAGTTAAGTTAACCGTTCGCGCGAAGGGTGATGGTGCGGCAATTGTTGTCTGTGCCAATCAGAATAATTGGCTGACAGTTATTTCAGAACTCTATAAATAGATCTACTGTACTACATTACACACATTTTCGCTCGTGGAACTATGTAACTTGACTCGTGGAACTATGTGACTTGACAACCACAGAAAATATGGGACAATGCTTGCTATGACTTCAATAGCCCATCAAAACTCTTGCCTAACTCAATCGTGCTTCAACTTAACGAGCAAAGGCTACGCCAAGCCTCGCATCGCGGGAACGTGTCATGCACGCATTCGACTTGAACAACCAAGTTCTTTGGGTGCCTAGACTTATGCCTGAAGCCGTGCGACGCAACATAACCCGTGGGATGAGTAAAGGCTATGCCAAGCCTTGGACGATGGGACCGTGCATGCTTTAAACAAGCATTTATACGTGCGACGCCTATGACTTAGGCTAAGTTCATAGTTTTTTGGCAGCATCGACCCACTTTCCTTCTTCCAAGTCACGGGACGAAGGAACGAGTGTAATTTTGAAAGCATGACGTGCAACACTTCTAAGCCGACCGTGGGACATTTTTCATATTCTAACTCAATCCGACCCGACTTGAGATTATTTCCTTAGCAAGGTGGATTCGTCTTTTTTATTATCAAGCCTACTTGTGCATTATAAAACTTTCATTTTATTAGTGTGAAGGCCAAGCTGAGGCAAGTTCACCGAAGCCATCCACCTGAGCGAGGAGTCGCCTCGACCGAGCGGGTCTTCGAGCAGTCATTGCATGGCTAAGTCCGAACGTCGTTGGCGTTTTGATTCCTCCGATTGAGCTGAGCGGGACGGGACATTACAATCTTAGCCATGATCCAGGAGGAGACACGCATCAGACTACAGGCGGGGACAAATGGTCCTCCCGAAGCAAAGTCAGCACTAACGGCCACTAGCTCGGGCGACACAGGGCCTAAGGGAGAGGCCTAGCAGCACAACCGGCAGTGCTACAACCGCGGGGAGATGGGCCACCATCGGTATGCTTGCACCAAACCACCTAAGGATGGGGATTCAGGTGGTGGACGGGGCCAATTTGGTGGACGAGAACATTTTGGAGGACGTGGCCGTGGTCGTGGGGGTCGACGAGGCGGTCGAGGAGGCTATCGGACAAACCTGCTAGTAGCAGAAGGAGATGGAGGAGCTGGCGGCACCTTTACCGAGGATGATCAGGCACTGGTGGACATGCTGGAGGTGCTCAGGAGGAAGCAGCGAACGTCCAATGATGGAGACAGGAGGAGCGCAACGGAGGAGGCGTCCACCTCATTCTTCGCTGGAGGCAACAACGCCATGTATGTCCATCCATCAGAAGGTACTTACGACTTACTTGCTCTTGCATCCATTGCTTCCCTTAAATCGTCAGATTGGATTATCGACTCGGGGGCATCTCGGCATGTGACGGAGAATGCTAGTGAGTTCTCCTCGTACACTCACCTAGCATCAGCAAACAGCATTCAGACAGCTGATGTTACTTTCTAGCCAGTGGTCGGTAAGGGTACTGTTAATTCTACAGGTTCAGTGAAATTATCCAATGTTTTACATGCTCCATCCTTTCCAGTCAGTCTCTTGTCCATTAGTTCTATAATCCTTCAACTTAAATGCATTGTTTCTTTTGATATCCCAAAGGTGATCTTCCAGGAGAAAGAGACGGGACGAAGACTTGGGACTGACACTTGGCATACGGGACTGTGGTACCTGGATCGAGAAGGACTGCACTCAGCACTAATGTCTATGACAGAGAATGCTGGTATGGGAGGACTGCAGATGACGGCCGAGGATACTTTGCTTCTCCATCATAGGAGGTTGGGACATTCCTCCTTTGACACTTTAAGTAAATTGTTTCTCGATATTTATGAAAAAGTGTCAAATAAAGAGAAACTAGTATGTGATATATGTGAGTTAGGCAAAATTACTAGGAGTTCCTATATTGGTACGGGTCATATGAGCTCTTTTGTTTTTGAGGTAGTACACTCTGATGTTTGGGGTACATGTGCTAGTAATACTATGAATGGTTATTGTAGAAGCATAAAATAAACTTCATAGACCAAGTCAAAGAAGTTAAGGACTTTACGCAAAGTCAGACTCTACGCAAGGCTCATTAAAAGACTCTATTGAGTCAGATTCAAAATTCTACGCGAGCTCTTTTACGCGAGAGCCATTCTCAGCTTTTACGCGAGAGACAGGCTATCAGACTGCATTTAATGCGTGTGATATTGATTTGACAGTATGATTTTCTGACAGAACATTGCACAGAAGCCTAGAAGTTTTTTCACCAAACCCAACACTTGTCGTTTAGCGTGCAGATGGGCTACTTTACGCTCAAGAGATCATCTCCTTTACACATGAAAGCTATTTTGAGTCTTTACGCTCAAGGCTTTTGTGTGCGTAGAGTTTATTTGAGCTAATTATACGCTCAAGGCTACTTTTCAGTCACTTTACGCATGAAGTCTACTTTTGAGTTATTTTACGCCCAGTCTGCTACTTTACGCAGGAAGTCTATTTTGGGTCATTTTTACGCCCAATCTTTTCTGGCTATGTGAGAACGTGGTCTGCATATGTGGCTTTCATGTCACACTTATCGAGGAACGTGTGTACGTGTTCTCTTCATATTGTTGAAGTTGTGGGACACGTGTCACCATGCGTAGAGATCACAACTCTATATGGGACACATGTCATCACACGTAAAGGTTGATTTTTCAATCGTGGGTGACAGTTACTTGCGTAGAGACCCAATTTTGTTGCTTTTTACGCACAAGGGGTCCAGTCTATAAATAGACTTATTTTTAACACAAGAGGACATCAAGAGAGATATACAGAAGAGGAGATTCTGAGAAAACTCATACTTTCAGAGTGATATTCTCAGAAGCATTTCTTCAACTTTTTCTCAAGAACAGGGTGAAGCAAAGCAGGAAAGCATTTGACTGTGCCATCAGTGCCGTTGTGTCGATACCTTTCTGGTGACTTAGTTCTTCCGATTGTTCATCTTCCTCAAGCAGTTCTCTTCATCATCATCGTGTGGTCCAAGGAACAAAGTGATCGCTCTCAGATCAGACTTCCATATCTATACTTCCCAGAAATAATTTGTACTTTTTTTACTTTTTCTCGTTTTCTTTCAAAAGCCAATTTTTGTCATTTTGTTAAGTGAAACAAAATGGCGACTCTGCTGGGGACGACTTTATCCTCTGACGAGAAAGCAATTGCTCAATATGATGATGTGTCGGTCGGATCGACAAAGAAGACTGGTTGTTCAATTCGACCAGACTGCTAACGAAGAAATGCTTCGAATTGGGGGTAGTACTCGCTGCTCCAATGTTAAAAAATCACGGAAGGTGCGAAAAGTTTGGATTCCTAAGTCCAAAGCATCCTCTGATCTCCCTGTTGTCTCCGAAGGCAAGAGAATTCTTCCCACTCCTGTTGAGGAGGCCCCCGTCTGTAACGAGGTAGTCTCTACTTCAGTGTTGCGTCCCGGGCGTAAAAATCAGTCTCCCGTCTGTGACGTGGTAGACACTCAAGTCTTGCGCTCTACGCGTAAGGGTAAATCTCCCGTCTGTGACGTGACAGATGTTCATGTTTTGCGCTCTACGCGTAAGGGTAAATCTCCTATCGGTGACATGATGGATAAAGTTCACAACGATGCCTTTGCATCTAAAGTAAATTTACCTACACGCATGCAGCGTAAAAACAAGAATTTTATTGTTGGTAAAACTTCAGTTTTTCACCAACAACCTTCTTACACTGCTTTACGCAAGGCACCAAACCTTCAGATTACGCGTAATGCTGATGGAGTTGTCAGGATTTACGCACGCAACTCCAGGCGCGTAAAAATATACATGTTGGTTCTGCTAATGCAGTCAGTAATCTTCTTTATACGCAAGGGACTAAACGTTTCTCTGTCCCAAATATAATAAAGAAGACGACTCCTTCCACTCCTTCTGATTTACGTGAGTTACTTGTACAAAAGCGTAAAAACAGAAAATCTCCTGTGATACTCCTCCAAGAAAATCATCATTGTGTCACCAGATTGTAATCAAATGTTGTTGTTCGGCTTCTAAACGGTCAGTTTTTGACCGATTAAGCTACAAAGTGCCTCAGCAACAAGTTGATGATCAAGAACATGGGTTGTCCTATGCATCAGTCAATATGGCATCTCATATCAATAGAGGACGACGTCCAAGTCGCAATTCGTCCAGGACTCCAAGCCAACAACATTTCAACCGACTCCTTGACACTTTTGAAGGGGTATATCAGCATACTCGGTCAAGAAGTCAAAGATTGTTGCAATCTTCAGATTCAGAAGCTGGGGGTACCCAGTCTTTGGAGTCAGAAACTGATAGCGTTGGTTCATACCTCTACACCAATCCCTCTGTATGTTCAAGGGAGGTTGAATCCTATGCTATCGGAGATGAATCGGAGACGTCAACTTCTAATACAGAGCAACGTCTCTCTGCAGTAGAGCAATCAATAAAAGACATGCTTGCCATGATGCAAAATATGCATCAAATAATAACGACTCAGCAAACTGTTCAGCCGGCAGTGGTAACACCGGTGCAGATAGCAGCGCAAACTCAAGATAGTCAAGGGGTTGATACACCTTTGAATAATCTTAGTCAAGAGCCTGCTATCAATCAAAACTCCGCAGCTCCAGATCCTCTCATTTCAGAAGATGTACCACCTCCGGTGGGGGTTACGGTACATCCAGCCACTATCCAATCAAATGTGCTTCGCCAAACTAGCGAAGCTATTCAAACGGTGCGTGAGCTAAAAGCACAGTTTGAGGTTCTTAAGCACAAAGATCAACTCCAGAGGTTAGGGATCAAACAACCTTATCCTCCTCACTGGAATGATGTACCCTTTCCTCCAAAATTCAAGCCACAATCTATAGTGTTATTTGATGGAAAGGCTTCTCTAAGTCAATATATCAATTATTTTGATATTATGACTGTACATTTGCAAAAGAATGATGCTCTTCTCACCCGAGTTTTCATTGGGTGTTTGACGGGTTCAGCATATGACTGGTATCGCAGTCTACCCGACAATTGCATATCGTCTTTTGACGAGTTTAAAGCAATGTTTCTCTCCCGTTTCTATGAAGGAGGCATGGACATGAATATGTCCTCCTTAATAGAGATTAAACAAAAAGAGAAAGAGGATACTCGGACGTTTATTGAACGTTTCCGACAGGCTACTTTGAAAGTGTCTCCTGGTATGCTAGATTCAGCATTGATTGATACATGCAAAATGAATCTGCGACCAACCATTGCTGTCTTTACGGGCTCTCAATTCACAGATTGGGCCTCATTCATTATAGTAGCAGTTTCAGCCGAGACCAATGGTATATTGGCTCGTGAACATGGGATGATCTTTGCCTCAGAAGGCGAAGGAAAGAAAGCCTCTTCAGGTAATAATTCCGGCAATCGCATTGGGAAAGGGAAGGAAACCCTAGTGGTTAATCTTTCAAAACCCAAAACGACGCCAAATAATCCGGAGTCTTCCAAACCAAAAGAAGAGTACTCTTTTGATGACAGTGATATCCCAGGGATATTCCAATGTCTTGTGAAGAGTGGCAAACTCCAGATTCCAGAGCCAAAAAGACCTAATGAGGTGAATCTGACTGATAATCCCGAGTATTGTATCTATCATAGATACATAAATTATCCTACCAAGGCTTGCTATGTCTTAAAGAAGAAAATCCAAGAGTTGATAAATGCTAATGCCATCTGTCACGTACAAAAGTTCGCGTCCCACCGAGACAGATTTGCATGACTTTGCACGGGCCAAGGTTATGCGGGAAGCTTCCAGAACATTCTAGAAGATGGCGGAATGCTCTAGAAGATTGTGGATCTCTCCGGAAGGCCCAAGATCGTTCTAGGAGGCCCAATAAGCTTCTGGAAGGCCCTTAAAGTTTTCTTTTATGTTGCTAGGAAATAAACCTGGAATATGCCATTCCAGTTATGGTAGAAAGTAATAATCCTTGGAATATTCCTTCCAGGACTTTCCTTGTATTGCTCTATGAGCACTTATAAAAGGGGGGAGGCTTTCATTTGTTCCTCACCACCCAAAGTTGTAGCCTTTTCTAGTATAGTGAAGTTTTAATCTTCCACTCTCTCTCTCTCTCTTTTGCTCCACATTGTTCTCAATATCGCTATAGCGATCTAGCTAAGCGGGTTCGGGAAGGCTTGTACGACTCTTCGAGGAGGAAGATAGTGCGCCGCACGGGACGAAGTGCTAGCAAAACACTAAGTCCGTGACAAGTGGTATCAGAGCGAAGGTCGGTTGGTGCCATGTCGACATCCGAGAACGTCCAGGAGGGACCCGCGTCGCCTAAGGAGGGGCATGCCAAGACGCACAAGAGGGGCAAGAGCAAGGAGTCTGCGGTGGAGCGTAGCCTTGCCGGTCTTGCCGAACGTGTCGAGGTCTTGGAGACGGGTTCGAGGGACATGGAGATGCGCATGGGCTCCGTGGAGCAAAGCAATACGAGACTAGAAGAGTACTTCGATGGGATGGAGAATGACGTCGCTTCGTCCATGGCAATCTTTCGGGAGCAATTCCAAGAGGTCCGATCTGCACTTGAGGAGGAGCTCAAGGGGTATCGCGCGGAGATTGAGGACTTGCGTAAGAAGGTCCAAGGCTACGAGGAGCTGAAGACCGTGGTCGAGAGTTGCCGAGAACTCAAGACCAAAGTTGCCATCTTGGAGAAGGCCGTTGCGAACGGTGGACCTTCGAGTAGGGAGGCACCAAGGCGAAGGAAGATCCCTGAGCCAAAATCCTTCAGCGGGGTGCGTGATGCTAAAGAAGTTGAGAACTTCTTGTGGAACGTGGAGCGATACTTCAAGGCGTTGCACATCAACGATGACGCCGAGAAGGTGGATATTGCTCCACTCTACTTCACAGACGATGCGATGCTGTGGTGGCGTCGAAGGTGCACTGAAGCCGAGAAGGGTTTGTGTTCGATAGAGACTTGGGAGGATCTCAAGAAGGAGATCAAGTCCCAGTTCTATCCAGAGAATGTGGAGTTTGCAGCGAGGCGAAGCTTGCGGCAACTGAAGCATACCGGGACGATCAAGGAGTACGTCGCAGAGTTTACACGCTTGATGCTCGCGATATCTAGCATGGGCGAGGAGGATCGTTTGTTCTACTTCCTCGATGGACTCAAACCTTGGGCGGCTCGAGAATTACAACGACAAAGGGTGCAAGACTTGAACACCGCTGTGGCAGCAGCTGAGCGGCTCGTCGAGTACATGTGGGACGACAACGATGCCGAGGCCAAGCCAAAGTCCACCAAGGAGAATGGTGGGGGAGAGCAGGAGAGCTCTCCTAAGGAGGGTCCGTCCGAGCGAAAGAAGCACGAAAAGGCCCAACCCGAGCGAGCTGTTTCGTGCTACATATGCGGAGAGAAGCACTTTGCTCGGGATTGTCCGTGTAGGAACATGCGTGTAAATGTCGTCCAGAGCGAGGAGGTGGAGGACGAAGAGTGCGAAGTGGAAGCGCACATGGGAGCGTTGCGCTTACTCAACGCCGTGAAGACCAAATCTGCTGTATTGAAGGCCCCGAACAGGGAGCTCATGTACGTTGATGCGAGGATCAATGGCATGAGCACACAGGCGTTGGTTGACACGGGCGCCACTCATAACTTCATCACGGGCGCGGAGGTCCGTCGCTTGGGTCTAGCCTTGGAGGAAGATTCGGGCATGATGAAGGCCGTCAATACGGAGGCATGTCCCGTGCAGGGGGTAGCCAAGGGGGTCCGCATAGCGGTGGGAAATTGGTCGGGTGTTGCCAATTTCACCGTTACGGCGCTGGATGACTTCAAGATGATATTGGGCATGGATTTCCTTATCGCGGCTAAGGCGATTCCGATGCCACATTTGGGAGTTGTCGGCTTCATGGATGAAGGCTCATCGTACACGGTGAAAGGTGCACGAGGTAAGTCTTCGAAGGGGAAAGTTATCTCCGCTATTCAGCTCAAGAGAGGTGGCAAAAGGGAGACGGCATACCTAGCGGTGCTCGAGAAGAAGGAAGGCTTCGAGGAGAAAGGCCTTTCGTGCGAGGCCAAGGGTGTTGCAAAGGGGCGTCCCGAGGAACCACTTCCGCGGAGGGAGGTGGACCGTGCTACCCGGCTGGGCTCGAGGGCAGAGAAGCATGTCGCAAGCTGCGCGGAGGCAGAAGCGACGAGACAGAGTAACTCGCGCAAGGAGTTGCTCAAGGCTCGTGAGAGACATTCGGGTCGACAGACTTGCAAGGGGGTTCACATGCGCGGAGGTGTGCAAAACCATATGCAACCACGAGACGAGGGGAACCAACGACTCGACAATCCGCACGAGATTCGTCATGTGCCGAGGAGGGCACGGACCGAGGTCAGAGTAGGTGCGGCGAACCAGTTTGTTTCCGATCTTGAGGAGAAGATGGACAAAGGGAAGCACCGCACGAGACTTGCTGCACCCGTCGACGAGGGCGTCGACAAAACAGGTGGGGGAGAATGTCACGTACAAAAGTTCGCGCCCCACCGAGACGGATTTGCATGACTTTGCACGGGCCAAGGTTATGCGGGAAGCTTCCAGAACATTCTAGAAGATGGCGGAATGCTCTAGAAGATTGTGGATCTCTCCGGACGGCCCAAGATCGTTCTAGGAGGCCCAATAAGCTTCTGGAAGGCCCTTAAAGTTTCCTTTTATGTTGCTAGGGAATAAACCTGGAATATGCCATTCCAGTTATGGTAGAAAGTAATAATCCTTGGAATATTCCTTCCAGGACTTTCCTTGTATTGCTCTATGAGCACTTATAAAAGGGGGGAGGCTTTCATTTGTTCCTCACCACCCAAAGTTGTAGCCTTTTCTAGTATAGTGAAGTTTTAATCTTCCACTCTCTCTCTTTTGCTCCACATTGTTCTCAATATCGCCTTAGCGATCTAGCTAAGCGGGTTCGGGAAGGCTTGTACGACTCTTCGAGGAGGAAGATAGTGCGTCGCACGGGACGAAGTGCTAGCAAAACACTAAGTCCGTGACACATCGCTTTAACCAATGATGAGCATACAGTCACAACTAATATGATTTCTCTTCAATTTGGAGGTTTTTCTCTACAGCAAGTTCCAGATGGGATCGTCCCAATTCCAAAGGCGACAATGAAGATTGTGAATTTTCCGCCAGCTAGAGAGCAAAGTGAAGGACTATTGCCTCTCACATTGAAAAATGGTGAAATCATGTGGGTACACCCTGATTTAGTACCTGAGATGGAGAATGAAAGTAAAATTTCGAAATCCAAGAAAGGTAGAAAAATCAAAACCTGCAATATGATTTCTCATGTTGTTACCCCGGATTATGATGATTTAGATCATCTATGGGATGGCATTCCTCTGGAGGATAGGCTGAGGGATTTGAATATATGCCCTCCAAGTTTGGCTCCTCCTACCAAACTCAAACTCACTCATCGGCAATGGTTAGCAATGAATAGTGTCCCCTTATACAGGGCATAACTAGTCTTTGCTGCTTATGAGAAAGCTCCAGTAGGGATTTTTCCTCCTGTCCCGAATACCCCTACTCCTGTGGCTACAGAGGTTTCTGTTCCTCCTTCCTCTGTTGAACCATCTATTAAAAGTCCGTTACCCACTCACATGTACAGTCAGCAATCAGTCCATCTCATGAAAAAGATGGGCTATGACTTTCAAAAGGCGAAAGACTTGAACTATGATAAAGGAATGCGACTTCCTTTACAAATTCAAGGTCAAAATTCCACTGTTGGATTGGGATTTGAGGTCCCTCATAAAAATTCTCGCAAGAAAAAGACCAAGAGAAAAAGACTAAAACCTGTAATATGGTATTTCATTCTCCTGAGTCTGAAGAAGAAAACTTTGCTGGTACGAGATCTGGTAAAGAATACCACAAAGATTATGAGGGAACTTCCAAAGAAGCGGAGGATATTGCTGAAACACTACCAGTTCAACCATCTCCTGTTCCTGCTGAGGCAAGACCTTCTAAACCATTTGTGGTTGAGAAAGGAAAACAGAAAGCAGTACGCTTTGACGTCCCGCTGAAGTCTGCTTCAAATCAAGGGGTGGTGATGAAGCCCTACAAGTTCGATATTCTAGCCCAATTAGCTAATACTCCGGCTAGACTCTCTATCTTTGAGTTGTTTCGTCTTTCTAAAGAAAGTCGAGAAACTTTGAGCGAAGCTTTGCTACAAGCAGATTCATGCTTAACTCAACTCAAAAGTCCTGACCATATACCGGTCTCGTGTCCCCAATGTCATAGTGTGATGGAATCGATTCCTAACATCACCTTCACACAAGAAGATATGCTGTTGAAGCATAATAGACACGACAGGCCTCTGTGTTACACAGGATATATTGACTCTACTGAAATTTACAGGATTTACATTGATCCTGGGTCTTCTATTAGCATTATTCTTCAGAGTATGCTACGACCCTTGAGGATTCCTACTAGTGATTTGACTTACACTAGTACAACAATAGTTGGTTTCAACTCTGGAAAGAGTAAACCATTGGGGAAGATTCATATGAAGATTCAAATAGGTGATCTTCGAACTATGGCGACCTTTTATGTTATCAACTCAGATGTATCTTACAACATCCTTCTTGGAAGACCATGGATACATGAGCATAACATTGTGCCATCAACTCTCCACCAATGCTTCAAGTATGTGGATTCTCAAGGGATTGTGAAGACTGAATTTGCAGATATCAATCCTTTTAAGGGTGTTGAAGCCTATTTCTCTGATTCAATACTCTACAAACAGGAGCATGTGAAAGAAATATCTGATATGGCTGAAGATCGGTCGCCTGCAGAAGATCAACCTGTCTTAGAAGATCCTCCAGAAGATCAACCTTTGATGATTAAAGTTAAAGGTCGAATTCAACCCCAACCTGTCAATGACGAACCTTTGATGATTAAGGTTAAAGGAAGAACTCGAGCTTCGTCTGATGAATCTGTGAGAATTCCAGTCAAGAGCCAAGTTCAACCTCTCATGATCAAGGTCAAGGGACGTACTTCTCGTACAAATGATCCAGAACCACTGATTATCAACCTTGGCAAGTCTACGCTGAAGACGGATGACGGTCCGTTAATGATCAATCCAAAGCGTAGTAGTCAGTTTGTAATTGATGTAAATATTGATCATTCTGTACTTTCTCATATTAATGAAGATTTCCTTTTGGAGTATATGGCTGTCAAATTTATTGAAAGAATGACTTTATCTGCTGATAATCAAAGTCACCAACATAAAAATGACATAAATACGGAGGAAACCTTATATATTAATCATAAGGAAAATTCTTTTCCTCCTCATGTCGATGTTGGACCATATGCTCAAAAGTTCCTAACATCTTCTCCTTATCTTCTACCTGTAGTCTCATCATCACAAGCTTGTGTAACTTATAGACGTCACGAAGAATCTTATTTCGTGATCCCGTCTAATAAGATAAACAAGCGCCAAATTGTATTTGGCTTGGCTAGAAATATCCCTGTTACTCAGACGGATGATCTCATAGAGAAAGATAAAAGAAAAATCAGAATTGACCAAACGGCAAGTACTACCCCCAATTCGGAGCATTTCTTCGTAAGCAGTCTGGTCGAATTGAACAACCAGAGTCTTCTTTGTCAATTCGACCGACACATCATCATATTGAGCAATTGCTTTCTTGTCAGAGGAGAAAGTCGTCTCCAGAAGAGTCGCCATTTTGTTTCACTTAACAAAATACCTAAAATTGGCTTTTGAAAGAAAACGAGAAAAAGTACAAAAGTACAAATTATTTCTGGAAAGTATTGCTATGGAAGTCTGATCTGAGAGCGATCACTTTGTTCCTTGGACCACACGATGAAGATGAAGAGAACTGCTTGAGGAAGATGAACAATCGGAAGAATTAAATCACCATAAAGGTATCGACACAACGTCACTGATGACACAGTCGAATTCTTTCCTGTTTTGCTTCACCCTGTTCTTGAGAAAAAGTTGAAGAAATGTTTCTGGGAATATCACTATGAAAGTATGAGTTTTCTCAGAATATCCTCTTTTGTATATCTCCCTTGATGTCCTCTTGTGTTAAAAATAAGTCTATTTATAGACTAGACCCCTTGTGCGTAAAAAGCAACAAAATTGACTCTCTACGCAAGTAACTGTCGCCTACGATTGAAAAATCAACCTTTACGTGTGATGACACGTGTCCCATATAGAGTTGTGATCTCTACGCATGGTGACACGTGTCCCACAACTTCAACAATATGGAGAGAACACGTACACACTTTCCTCGATAAGTGTGGCATGTAAGCCACATATGCAGACCACGTTATCACATAGCCAGAAAAAATTGGGCGTAAAAATGACCCAAAATAGACTTCCTGCGTAAAGTAGCAGACTGGGCGTAAAATAACTCAGAAGTAGACTTCCTGTGTAAAGTGGCTGAAAAGTAGCATTGAGCGTATAATTAGCTCAAATAAACTCTACGCACACAAAAGCCTTGAGCGTAAAGACTCAAAATAGCTTTCATGCGTAAAGGAAATGATCTCTTGAGCGTAAAGTAGCCCATCTGCACGCTAAACGACAAGTGTTGGGTTTGGTGAAAAAATCTTCTCGGCTTCTGTGCAATGTTCTGTCAGAAAATCATACTGTCAGATCAATATCATGCGCATTAAATGCAGTCTGATAGCCTGTCTCTCGCGTAAAAGCTGAGAATAGCTCTCGCGTAAAAGAGCTCGCGTAGAATTTTGAATCTGACTCAATAGATTCTTTTAATGAGCCTTGCGTAGAGTCTGACTTTGCGTAAAGTTCTTAACTTCTTTGACTTGGTCTATGAAGTTTATTTTATGCATCTACAGTTATAAGTACTTTGTTTACTTCATTGATTGTGCTTCTCGTGTCACCTGGTCATACTTGATAAAAAAATAAGAGTAATGTACCTATTTGTTTTCGAGATTTTTACAAACATATCCAGACTCAGTATGGGACAATTGTGAAGGTACTGAGGTCTGACAATGGAACAGAGTATAGAAACAGAACACTTGCAGAATACTTGTCAGCACACGAGATACAACATCAGACCACTTGTGCATACACACCTGCACAAAATGGCGTAGCAGAAAGGAAGAACAGACATCTTCTGAGGTCGCAAGAAGCATGATGATTGACATGAATGTCCCACAGAGTCTGTGGGGACTTGTAGTGTTGACAACAGCTCAACTAATCAACAGAATGCCTTCGAAGGTCCTGGGATGGAAGTCCCCATGTGAAATATTGCAAGACAATAATAGTGGGATACTCCCACTGAAGGTATTTGGGTGCGTATGCTTTGTGAAGGACAACGGGCCTTCAGTTGGAAAGCTTGATCCTAGAGCAGTCAAGTGCATCTTCGTGGGTTACTCGGCGACTCAGAAGGGGTACGTGTGCTGGAGTCCAGTAGAAAAGAAGAAGTTTGTAAGTATGGATGTCTACTTCCGGGAGCATGAACCATACTACCGTCAGGAGGGAATTTCAAATCACACGCCTAATACTGCTAGTATGAGGCGAGAGGGGGAGAAGGAGAGCTCAGTAGTGACTGATTTAGGAGTTTGGCATAGAGGCACGGTCGAGGAGGAGCAGGAAGGTGAAGAGGAACAAGAGGAGGAGATGAGAGGTATTAGGCCTACGGCTCAGGGAGAGTTACTTACCTACAGCAGGAGATAGAAGCAAACTGCAGGACCAGTATCTACAGTGCCAGTGCCAAGTCCCTTGCATGCGTCCGTCTCGACTCCTGAGACACCTATACTACCACCGCCCCGTTCAGGTGATATCATTCTCCCTACTCCTCCCACACCATTATCAGTGCGAAGGACCACTCGTAGCAATGCGGAAAATTCTCCGGATAGATATGGTTGGGACTTTGCTCAGTTTGTTTCTTATGACCATATCTCTTCTTCTTATGGAGCATTTATTGTATCTTTGGATAGTATTATTGTACCTAACAATTGGCAGGTTGTCAAGAACGATCCAAAGTAGAAAGCGGCAATGTTCGAGGAGTTGGGAGCACTTGAGAAGAACCACATTTGGAAGCTGGTGAGGCTGCCAGAAGGGAAGAGCGCAGTCGGATGCAAGTGTGTCTTTACTGTGAAGCAGAACCCAGATGGACAGATTGAGCGCTACAAAGCTCGACTGGTGACAAAAGGATATAGTCAGACGTACGACATCGACTATGACGAGACCTTTGCACCGGTCGCAAAGATGAGTACAGTCAGGACCCTGATTTCTTTGGCAGCGAATGGTGGATGGAAGCTACACCAACTGGATATGAAGAATGCATTTCTTCATGGGGATCTAGTGGAGGAGGTATACATGGAGATACCACCAGGATTCTGCACCAACCAGACAGTGGGCAAGGTCTGCAGGTTGAAGAAGTCCCTCTATGGACTAAAGCAGTCTCGGATATGGTTTGACAGATTCAGGAGGGCGATGATAGGGATGGAATATCAGCAGATCAATACTGATCATACTGTATTCTTCAGACGGAGTGGAGGCCACATCACTATGCTTGCGGTATATGTGGACGACATGATTATCACAGGAGATCGTCCGACTCAAAGAAAAACTTGGCAGGAAATTTGAGGTGAAGGACCTTGGTCTTCTTCGCTACTTCTTTGGGATAGAGATCGCTCGAGACGGAGAGGGGATTGTTCTTTCTCAGAGGAAGTATGCACTGGACCTTCTTACAGAGATAGGGATGTTGGGGTGCAAACCTGCAGTAACGCCAATAGACCAGAGGTTCAAGTTGAAGGCCGAGGCTGGAGACCTAGTTGATCGAGACAGATACCAGAGACTGGTAAGCAAGTTGATCTATCTGAGCTACACACGACCTGATATCTGCTTTGCAGTGAGTGTGGTGAGCCGCTACATGCACAACCCACAGAAGGGTCATATGGATGCAGTGTACCAGATTCTGAGGTACTTGAAAGGTGCCCCCGGAAAGGGGCTGATATTCAAGAAGAACAATCACATATCATTGAAGGCTACTGTAATTCTGACTGGACTAGTTGTGCCGATGACAGAAGGTTTACCTCAGGATATTTCATATTCGTAGGAGGTAACCTAGTCTCCTGGAGGAATAAGAAGCAGTCTGTGGTAGCCAGATCGACAGCGGAAGCAGAGTACAGAGTTATGGTCCTGAGAGTTGCAGAACTACTATGGTTGAAGAATATGCTAGTAGAACTGAAGCTGGATCAAGGAACCAAGATGAAGTTGTGGTGTGACAACCAATCAGCTATTAGTATCGCCAACAATCCAGTACAACATGACAGGACCAAACACATCGAGATTGATAGGTTCTTTATCAAAGAGAAGCTGGATAGAGGATTGCTGGAGCTTGGCCACGTTCCGACTAGAGATCAGGTAGCAGACGGACTAATCAAGGGGCTTCCCTCTGTGAGTTTGATTAGAGGATGTGACAAGATGGACTTAGTGAATATTTTTCGCCCATCTTGAGGGGGAGTGTTGGATTATTTAGTATGTTGGATGTCATATTTAGTAGATTGGTATATCCTGTGACATATTTGGTATGCCAGAATATGCCACAGGATATCCACAGTATATTCCGTCATTGTAATAATGACTGTAAGGCTATATAAAGCCAAGAAGACTATCAATAACATATCAAGAAATTACAACACAACCTGGCTATGATACCATAAACATAGAAAACTGGAATCGAAGTTTTATGATTCTCATATATTCAAACTGAATTACTAGGCAAGTATTTATAGAATTTACAAAGGAACAAAAATAGGAAGGAATAGTTGAATCCTAATTTCTAGGAATAACAAATCTCCTAAAACTATGTACAGCTATAAACAAATTCCTATAATTATTGATTCCCATAATGTCAATGGCTATCAAATCATATCTCAACAGATACGATTTGAAATACTTTCCAACACACACGAGGTAATTGTCAGGCCAAACTAGGTATATCGACCGACTATATTTCATGAATACGATTTCAGACAATATGATTCAATAGCTTAATTATTTTCAGAATTTTTAGTAACAATACTTGCTTCTTTATCTGTATGAGTGAAATATCGTTTAATTGTTTTCTAATAATAACATTCTTAATTATCGAGCATGTGACACTTTTGCAGGACCCTCCGGAAGATGCTGTTGTGACAATGTGTGGTCACGTTTTTTGCTTTCAGTGTCTACCAGAACGTTTAACTGGAGATGAGAATGTGTGCCCTGCAGTCGGTTGTAAAGACATACTTGACACTGAATCAGTTTTCTCTAGGGCCACTCTGAAAAGTTGTCTCTCTGATGAACTTTATGATAATAATAATGCTTCGACAAGTGTGTTGACATGTGACGACGAATCTTCTGTTGTGCAGAGTACTTATGTTTCTTCTAAAATTAAGGCAGTGCTTGAAATTCTTAACTCACTCTGTAGTCCAAGTTACAGCAATGGTTTGGAGGAATTCAAAGTTAAGGATTGCTGTCAGGTTGATACAGGTCTTAGATCAAGCACATGTAGCCATTTCAATCCAAACCCTGAAATTCCCATTCCCGCCAAGGCCATTGTCTTTTCCCAATGGACTTCCATGCTTGACTTACTTGAGTTCTCACTGAATAACTCCCTAATTCAGTATAGAAGGTTGGATGGTACAATGTCTCTGAACTCAAGGGACAGGGCTGTGCAAGATTTCAACAGTGACCCAGAGGTGGGTATATAAATATCCTTTTGTTATTGTAGTTGACTGCTTCTTACCTTGTCTATGGCCTATTATTCTTCTGTATCCAAAGATGGTCAGTTATAACAGTTCATTATATCCATTTTAGGTTACTGTTATGCTGATGTCACTAAAAGCTGGAAACCTTGGCCTGAACATGGTTGCTGCATGTCATGTTATTCTTCTTGACCTTTGGTGGAATCCGAGTACAGAAGATCAAGCTGTTGATCGAGCACATCGAATAGGACAGACTCGTCCCGTCACTGTTTCACGGCTAACTATCAAGGATACCGTGGAAGATCGAATACTTGCCCTTCAGGTAAAACATCACTATGCAGATGTCAACTGTTCATTCTGTGTGCATTTAAGTCCATAGGTAAGGTTTGGTTGTCGTGAAAATGAATAAATGGTAAAAGGTTGGACATCAATTTGAAATATTAGTTTTTCGACAATAAATTATTTTCTTTTCATTTACTTTAGCCTCACTCTTTTGCTTACAGGAATTGTTCCAAGGATGTCCACATGCCATTAGGGTGAATCAGATCTTAGAATATAAACTCATCCTTGTACAGAAAACAAGCATTCCTTTATGGGAGCAGCTTTTGAATTGTTTACAGGTCATTATTTTTAAAACATGAAGAATATAACAAAGTTCCAATGAGCTAATAATTTACACGACGGATATCGACATAATGTACCATGTGGTAAAAATTTGTAGTTGGGGACTACCGTGTGATGGAGAGATGGAAAATGTTGAGCAATTGTCATTTAGAGCTATGCAACTGAGCACCAAACCGACATTGCAAGTGAAACTGATGTATATGTATGCAATGCCTGACTTTTCTAGATATCGACCCTATTCTGATGCGAGAAGACTTACTTATGCTTTATGACAAATCTCTTTCATGCGCATAGCTACCTTGGCCGGGGTCTTGCCACCAATATAGGTGTTTGATGTCATGTTTACAGCTCGTGATATAAACTTTATCAAAAAAAATTATGAAACTTTTTTATGCTCCATAGGCAGCCTCATTTGGATAGGATAAGGCTTGGTAATGATGATAATGCTAACCTAGAAGAAGTTTTATGCAAAATATGTTGGTGGATATGGATTATAAATTTGTCTAATAATAAGGGTGTCCCAATGCCGCAAGGCTTTAGGGTCTGGGGAGGGTTAAGATATATGCAACCTTATTCTTATAATATGTATGGAGAGACTATTTCGTAACTCGAACTAGTATCCTCCAAGATGCAAGCAGCAAGCCTTACCTTTGCGCTAGATGACACCCTTTGTCTTTGTAATAATATAAATCCTATTTTCTTTCTCTCTTTTGAATTGGATTATGATTTGTCCATGGGCTACAACTCATGTTATAAAGATAATTCTTTGCGTAGATAGGATTAGTCTTATTGGGTGCAAATCCATGTTCCCTTGTTGGTAGTGTTTTGATTATTCTAGGCTCTAAGATTGTAAACACCTTTTATTCGTAGTTACCTGGAGTTCAAGAAATTTCTCTTTAAGTTTATATTGTTTGTTTGACAAAAGTTAACCTTTCACTTCCGGATATGGAGCAATTAGGTTGATTTTGTTTGTAGTAGAAATTACGATCCCATCTCATCCTACAATCTTGTGCTAAACTAGGATACCAAAAAAAATGAAATGGACAAATTCTTTACTTAGGAACACATACAAGAAAAAGATAAGGCTAAGTACAACTTGATACCCTCAACTATTCCACATTTTCAACTCAATACCCTTAAATTTAATAGATACTAACTTAATACCATCTCTTAACTAATATTTTCAACTTGATACCCTTCGTCACCGTAACTGCTAGATTCAACGTTAATAATAATAATAATAATAATAATAAATAATAATAATTCCTAAACTACCCTCCCCCCCCCCCCCCCCCCCCCCCCCCCCCCTACACACACACTCACCCCCTACCCAACTTGATACCCTTCGTCACCGTAACTGCGACGGCTGCTCGTGGCTGTGCAGCCCCCCACCCCCCTCCGGTTGTTGGTGCCGGAGAAAGAGGGGGGGCTGCCGCAGAGGGGGGAGGGTTGGAAAGGGTATTTTTGTCCTTTGCTAGCTCGGTTAACACCGTTTGGAGAGAGGGTATCAAGTTGATGCCTATCAAAGTTGAGGGTATCAAGTTGAACATTTGGAATAGTTGAGGATATCTAGTTGTAATTTAGCCAAAAGATAATACTAACTCTACCATTAATTACTTCATTTTCACTTATTAATTTAATAGTAATAGAAATGCATATCCTACTGAGACAAATTTCTAACTTTCTATCCTCTTGCCTAACATGCAAAGTTTTACCTCTGTGAAACTACTAGTTCGTTTGGATCGACATGAGGATCATGGATAATGCCAACAAGAAAGAAATAATCGCATGCAAACACCCATTGTAGTTGTAGACAGTAGCTGACGAAGGAATCTTATCCGTGGGGCTGCTCTTTTTTTTTTTTTTTGGTGGTGGTGGTGGTGGGGGGGGGGGGGGGGCGATCTAATAATAAATGTAAAATGTTGAGGCCTTATATAAAATTTATAATAAATAAAAAATATTTTCCAAGGGATCGAATAAAAATTAACTTCAAACTTAAGAAAATGAAGTACATAATAGGAAAAACAAAGACTATAGAGTTAACCTGAGGGGGCAACCGCTCCCCTTCGGCCTAGAGTGGGTCCGCCCTAAATGTGGAGAAACCTCCACGAGGCAAGTCTGATTTATAATTTCCACTATATTCAAAGATTATAATGCCCTTAAATCTTCTTCTACCCATAGGTTCAAGCATTCCCCAACAACCAATATAGAAAATACAGGAGTAATAACCCAAGAAGAAAACCCAAGCATTTTCACCAAATCACAATCACTCACCTTAATGATTGGTGCAATTTCAAGTTATTGATGTGAGGAGATTTACCATATGCAGGAATTGTCTTCTTTAAATGCCGCAGACTCTCTTCCGATTGTTCTTGGAATCTCCCAAAAAAAAACCATCTCTAAATAGAACCCTTGGGTATCATTTATAGATCCCAAATTCGGCTCTGTTGTATTTGGTACATATACATAAGGAGGCTCGACGAGTGCACATTCATACACCTCTCTTAAGTTGAATTATTTGCCGTTACACAATTGAAACTGGAACTTTTTACATATAAATAACCTCTTTTCTGATATCGTGAAAAGCATAAATGTTGTCGCAGCATAATGTGGTCATCATTTTCTGGTTAGAGCTCTCCGAATGGGACAAATGATGGGGCTTATTTAAGTATCTGTTGCTTCAATTAGGGTATTGCCATAACTGATTGCTGTTGAATAGTTGCATTATATCTGTTTAGCTTCAGAGGAAAGAGTGAAACTATGAAGCTTTATCCTTTTACCATAGCGCTCTCGTTCACAAGAAAGCTACAAACTCTCACACATTTTACCCAAAAGAAAAAGCAAATAAATTATATTTCCTATCAGAAGAGGGAATTACACAGCTAAGTCAAACCATGAATATTGTAAAAGACAATATTGTCTGTTACTGCTTCCTGTGACCTTACAGGTGACGCCATTTATCCACTTGAAACACCATGCAAGAACTGTGACGGCGGGCATGTGGACGTTCATATTAGTTTTGTTGGCTCAGGATGTAGAAAATGTGTGTAATGTAGTACAGTAGATCTATTCCAAGAGTTAAAGAATCAAAATGGTAACCAATAGAACATAAACACTGATGCGACTATCAATGCTGCTTTCGTCTTTTCACTTGTCATTTTTCATGTCTATATAGAATATGGCATAATGTTCTCAAACTCGGTCGTGATATATTTTTGCTTTTCCACTAATGGACCTTAGCACTTGAAAACTTTATTGCAGGAAGAGAAGAGAAAAATGGTTTCATCTGCCTTTGGAGGAGACCACACTGGCACCGCTGCAGCAAAACTAACAACGGACGATCTCAGATATTTGTTTATGACATGAGTTGTTGCCTTGCTGCGGGTTTGAAAGTGTGGATGGTTGCTATTTCCAGATGTTTGATTATTTTGACCCCTCATTTGATGCGAGGGTGGAGATGGGCATGTTCACTTATTTTCTAGCAGGCTGTCTTTCTGGTTCCATTAAATTGACAGTGTAATTATGGTAATCTAGTTTAACTTAAGGTACGGGTGCCAAGTGGCTGCATATAGTTTTAACAAACCCCTCTACAATGGGAGCTATAGCAGATTTTTGTGTTTTAAAGGAAGGGGGTCGGTGGGTTTGTATATGAGGACGGACTTGGATCAGCGATATGAAAACCCCTTTGATGTATGTATTAAATGTAAGGAGCAACCTCATGGACGAACGATAAAATGCTGAGATGTATATATATATATTTTTTTTCTCGTCATTTGACAGTAGCTTTGTGAAATTGACGAGTTAGTTTCCTGTGATTTTCCATGCTGGGCCAGATTTTTGGGAATTTTTTTTTGCTTTAAAGAAAACATTAAGAGAAATTCCAAACGGTGCAATTGTTCGAAGTCTGTCAATGTTGGTTAAGCAGTAGAAATGTTTCTTGTTGTGCACTACAAGCTGAGGATGCTACGGCTAGAAAAGAATGGAAATATTTTGTCAAATTTTCACTTTATCCAGCGTTGCATCTTGAGCGTTTTTCGTTCCTTCCAAGTATGCGTTTCCATTCTTGCAGATTCTTGAAGTGTCTTCGAATCTTCCAGGTTTGTAAGTTACACCACCTTCCTGCTACATCCAAGAGTTGGATATATCCACTACTGAATCTTTGCAATAGAATGTTATTGTAATTTGTTTGTCTTTGTTTGCTTGTACGAAAAGATTCCTAGAATTATGTTTACATTAAAGATATTGTATTATTAATTTTTTGCTTTTAAATTTTAACCCTTGTGTTTGTATTAAAACTGTGTTAAAACTTTGATGATAGAAAATTAAGATACTATGTTGTAGCCGAATAAAAATTTGGCTCTTTATTAACGCATATATATATATATATATATATATATATATATAAATTTGGCTCTTTATATATATATATATATATATATATATATATAAAAAGTAGGAAATGAATATGGTTTGTGTATATATATAAGGCCAACAACTTATTTGTGGTTATCCATAAATATTTGGTTTACAACACTTCCCCTTTGATGCTAATTATTGTTTCATTAAAAACATTTCTAAGAAAAAATTTATCTTTGAAAAAAATTCGTTGTGAAAGAAAATAGTACAACATATTCTTTAAAAATATGATTCTTGAGGAAAACAAGTATATGCGAGTAACGGTGCCTTGTTAAAATCTTTCGAAGAAAAAATAGTGAAAAAATTCTCAAAGAAAAATAGTACAATACGCAAAAACATTCTTTGATGTCTCTATTTAGCATTTTCATGATGCTTGCATATGTAGCATACTCCTTCTCAAAATCACTTTAAAATATTACATTTAGTTTTCACATCAACTTAAATGAAGAGTCAATTCCACATTCATACATTTGATTATTAGATCTCACCTTAATACTATATCAGTCTATACGTTCATTATATATATATATATATATATATATATATATATATATATATATATATATATATATATATATATATATATATATATATATATATATATATATATATATATATATATATATATATATATATTTGGAATAAGGGTGAATTTATTCCTCGCATGTAGCGGAAAATGTATTACAATACATAATATCACAACTTTCTATGTCCCATATTATAATATTATGTGGCCATTACTGATACATCGAATTCTATATTATGTAGAATTCCAATAGGGGGGTAGTCAAGCCCTCAAAAATATGTCTGTTCCGCTCCTTCCAGATGTGCCAAACGGACGCGGCGAGACGAACTATGGCTCTTCTGGCCCACCCCGGATTCCAGCTGCTGTGATCTCGGATCCAGCTGAGAATGCTCCGGATGTCTCTATCCACTCCAACTCCTCCTCTCAGCTGCGTGCACTGCTCAGTCCAAATGTGTCAGGTCACCGGACATACAAAAAAGAGATGTCCCATAGATTCATCCTCCTCATTACATAGCACACATTTGGCATCCGGGATCTGTATCCCAAACCTGAGGAGTCTGTCTCTCATCATCAGTTTACCCCGTAGAAGATGGTATGCACAAAGTTGCATTTTTCGGGCAACCCTCTTGCCCCAAATGAAGTCCACCTCCTCAGCCCGGTCGTGTTGGGTCCGAACCCAGTCGTAGCAGCTACGAAAGCAAAATAGGCCTGACCCGCCCCCCGTACCTGGGCCGGCCCAGCTCCAGGAATCTTCATGCTGGCTAGCGTCAATAGTAATAAGACGAATCTCCTCGGCAAGCGGAGCAGTATATGGATATCCTTCTGGCCTCCAAACTCCATCTCTGATGATCCGACTGCATGTGAGCCCCCTGCCTGCTTCTCTGTCCAGCTGACCTCCCAATAGCTCGAGCAAGGATCTGGAACCCAACCAAAGGTCTAGCTAGAGGTCGGTAGTCGTCCCATCCTTCATGTTCCTGCAGATAGCGGTCTGAAGCACCGGTCGACACCCCAGAATGGCCTTAAACGTGATCGAGAAATTGTTGTCTATCCTGCAGGCCCAGAAGTTAGTCCTCCTTAGGTATCTGTTCGCCATCCATTCCGCCAAGAGCGACCCCCCTTGATGAATCTCCAGGCCATCTTCACACAAGCTGCCTTCCTGACCGCATGGAGAGGCCTCAACCCCACTCCTCCTTCCTTCCGAGGCCGACATAGCTGGTTGTAATGCCTGTGGTTCGTATTGCGTATCTTGGTATACATATACGTAATTTGATCCGTATTGTATGTCTCCCTGCTTGATTTATTCTAGCATTTCATTGATTGGTTTATTCTTGGGTTGGTTCGGCTTGGCTTGGTTTGCTTTGGTTCATCATGAACTAAAGGTGAACCCTCCCACCTACCACCATCACCCTCATATATATTTCCACCTAACACTCTCTCTCTTCATTACTATTTCTTCTCCACCATTACTTCTTCAACCACCAGGAGGGAGAGAGAGGGGGGAGAGCTTAGGCAAGTGCAAACTTGCTTCATGATGGATCTCATATTTTATTGTTCCATTCTCTTCCTTACTAAATTCTAAGCCTCTTTAGAACTGAAAGTTTTCGGTTTTGATGGTTATATTTTTGTAGATCTAAGTTTTAAGTTCCTTTTTGTTTAGTTTTCTTGGTTTTGATCTCTAAAAACTTGGTATTTCCAAAAACTACTGGTTCCATGTTGTAGAGAATTCAATTTCATACAGTTTTGGCTTTTGTTTCGCTTGATTTCGACTTCGGATGAGTAAGTTATGGCCATTACAAGTTTTCAGAACTTTCATGGCTGAACTTGCTGTTTGGGGACGATGAACCCCATGCGCCCGGGAGGCCATGCGCCGGGAGGCCATGCGTCGTGAAGTCCCGGCAACTCATTCTTTGACTCCGAGCATGTCATGCGCGTAGGTTCCTTACGCGCATGTACTGAAGACGCAACGTGAGTTTAAAATCCCATGCGCCGATTTGTGCAGGAATCCCATGCGCCGATTTGTGCAGGAATCCCATGCGCCAATTGCGCAGGAATCTCATACGCCGATTTGTGCAGGAATTCCATGCGCCGATTGCGCAGGAATCTCATGTGCCGATTGTGCAGGAATCCCATGCGCCGAAATTGCTCTATTTCACTGTTTTTGCCTGTTTAAGTTATTTTGTAGCTAGAATATTGAAAAACTCAAAACATGAAAGTTGTAGATCTTTTTCTTGGCTTCAGGAATATGTCACTAGTTATTTTATGCAAGTTTTTCTCATTCATGATAATGTAAGAATAGAACACGATAGTGGCCCGCTGTGGCGCACTCTTGACAAAGTAAACTGACATGATATATCATGACATGCTGTTACGACAGCTAGCCTGACATGACAAGTATGAATGACCTGGACACCGTAGGCGATTGCGTTTGTACAAATAAACCAGTACTGTCTTGCATCATGTCTAGGATAGGGATCCCTGAGTACCACGGTCAGGGATACCTACAGTAATTGACTAAGGCTAAAACTAGAATAATTCAGTAGACATGAAGAGATTTCCAGCTACAGACAGTCCCGTTATCTGGGTGCATTAAGTGGACTTGTAGCCTACCGACGAGTTGGGCACATTTCCAGCACACAGTCACGTGTTGCATTCTTCATAACGGACGTTCGATCCGGATAACCGGATGGTCTACAGGGCTTGTGGCTGTTGGGATAATCTCATTGCATCTTGCTAGTAACTAGGCCTGTGATAACCCTAGTTAGTTAAAAGTATCAAGCCGTACTCTTGATTGGCCGTGATTGATTGGATGAAGTTTATTCTAGCTTAGTCTTATCCTGATCCCGTACAAGATTGTAACATGACATGATTTCTTATATCGATAAATGATGGGATACCAAGTTCTGTTCAGATGAAGCGTTACAAGCCCGGTCCTTGTTTGGTTTAAGGGTTGTAACTTGGCTATCTGAATAGTTCCATGGTTATCTTATCATATATCGTCCTGCTTATTGTGCCTGCCTTAACAATAAAGATCAGGGGTCCAGTTCTGTTCAGGTGAAGGGTTACAACCCCGGTCCTTGTTTGGTTTAAGGGTTGTAACCTGGCTCCCGGAGCAGTTCTGTGTCCTCTCTTCGTTTATTATCTTATTGCACCCCTGCCATGCTTGTCATATTTTATCTTACCTCAGTAACAGGATTATTTATACTGGCCTTAACAATAAAGATCAGGGGTCGAGTTCTGTTCAGGTGAAGGGTTACAACCCCGGTCCTTGTTTGGTTTAAGGGTTGTAACCTGGCTCCCGGAGCAGTTCTGTGTCCTCTTTTCGTTTATTGTCTTGTTACTGTACCAATAGTATTTGAGACATGTTTCTATTCAGGTGAAGGGCTGCAACCCCGGTCCTTGTTTGGTTTAAGGGTTGTGACCTGGCTACTTGAATGGTTTCTTTGTACTCAGTTTACTGTTGTTATCTCTATCATTATCAGTTCTTATTTATTATCTTTAACATTCTATTGTGATATGCTGGTTTTAGTTCCTAAGTAAAGCCTCCTTTGTGGCACTTGCTCTTTCTGGGGTTTGACCCAGCTGGTTTTGTGTGGCCAGATATCGGAGCAGCACCAGAGGATCTACCTACCTCCCAGCCAGATGGTGTCCACTAGGCGTAACCCTGGCAACGAGTGGGTTTCTTTTGTCCTCCCACTTATTTGTAAAATTATTCTTTTGAGGCGTTTAGCCGACGAGCACGTGTTAGCTCGATTGCACCTTTACTTACTGTATACCTACGGGCTGTAACATGATTGACAGATCCTAGGGTTGATCATGTATGACTGAACTCTTGCTAGTCTTGACATTTTGTACGACTAGCTTCATGATCATCCAATATGTAATGTATGGGACGCCTTGCTATTATTTATTGGTGCTCTGACATCTTGTAACTATTATTGCTTGCTTGAGATTGAGATAATAGGCTTGTTCATGACCATAGGAGACTGTTGGCTTGTAGTTAAACCCTCATGTATCTAGACAGCCGTGACCGTATAGCGAGGTGGGTTGCACTTCAATATACGTAGCTGGCTATGTACGCCCCCGCTCTCCAGTATTCTGGTTCTGGGGCGTTACACTGGTCCCAGGAGATCGCTTGTATCCCTCCCCTCCAGATGAAGTCAGCACATATGGCCTCCACTTTTCGTATAGTAGCCGTAGGGATCTGGATAGACTGGAGCCAGAACATCGTGATGCTCGCAATAACCGAACGCACCAACTCAATCCGTCCGCCAAATGATAGACCCATAGCTTGCCAGCCTTCCACTCTCCTCTGAGCAAAATTCACCAAGCTGTGACAATCCTGCTCTCTGGCATAATTGACCGTCAGCGGGACCCCCAGGTATTTCACTGGGAGCTCGCCTCTGTCCACTCCCAAGGCGAAGGCTCTCTCCTCCTGCTGCGTACACCGGGAGCTGAAGTAGACTATGCTTTTCTTCCTGTTTAACTGGAGCCCAGATAGCCGCCCGAACTCCTCCATAATATCAGAGAGCGCTCTCATTCCCCGCATGGAAGGCTGGAGTAGCACCAATAAGTCGTCAGCATAGATCAGATGGGATACAACCGTACTCACCAACCAGAAGAGGGGAACGATCCTCTTGCTATGCACTGCCGTATCCATCATGCATGTAAAGTACTCCATCACCAAGGTAAAAAGATACGGGAAGAGGGGGTCACCCTGCCTCAACCCCCTGTTGCTCCTGAAGTAACCATGCGGCGTACCCTGGATGAGGACTGAGAAAGTAGGGGAGCAAATGCATTCCCTCACCCTCGCAACCCACATCTTGTCGAACCCCATGGCAAGCATCAAGTGGCACATGAAGTCTCGGTTGACCGTATCATAAGCTTTTCGGAGGTCAAGCTTCACACAAGCCTTCATCCCCCAGGTTTGCTGAACTCCCTCACCATCTCATGGGCTAGCAGGCTGTGCTCCGCTATCGACCGGTCCTTGATGAACGTTGCTTGATTCTGGGACACCAATCCCTGCATAATCTCCTCCATACGCTTGTACATAAGATGAGTGATAATCTTGTAAAGAAAATTACAGCAAGCAATGGGCCAAAAATCTGCAAGTGAGGTCGCTCCCTGTTTCTTAGGAACCAGCATCAAGAATGTGTGGTTCATCTTCTTCAGAAGCCTGCCCTCCACAAAGAACTCCTGGACCGCCGCCAGAACCGGGGCCTTAAGCACACCCCAGTGTCGCTTAAAGAACCCTGAAGAGAAGCCATCAAGCCCGAGAGCTTTGTTGGGATTAGCCTTCATCACAATGTCTTCCACCTCCTCCATCCTCACTGGTGCCAAAAGCAGACTGTTCCCATGGTAGGACACTAGTCTCTTCGTGACAAGGGCTGGGAACGTGCTAGTGCAGTCTGTCTGCTGATATAAGTCAGTGTAAAATCTGACGGCCTCCTCCTGGATCTCCACCGGGTCCCCCACAAGACGTCCCTCAGCATTCAGAAGTCTGGGGATGTTGTTCCGGTACTGACGGGTGCGGATCACATTGTAGAAGAATTTGGTGCAGCGGTCTCCATCTTTGAGCCAGGTATATTGGGCCCTCTGGGCCGCACTAATCTCCTCCTGCAGTCTCATGGTGCTGACCTCCTCAATCAGGATCTTCTCCTTAGCCGCCAGCTCTCCGTTCAGAATGTCAGCTTGGAGGGCCACCTGAGTGTCCCTAAGCTCGGCTTCCTTATCCGCCAGAGAAGTCCGCGGTCTCGTCTTCACCCACCCCCTGATGGCCCGCTTGAGCTGTTTGAGTTTGTAAACCATACGGAACTGAGCCGTACTTCACGGAAGTGCTGTATCTCTCCCGTAATCACCTCCTCATATCTAGCCGACAGATACCAGCTGTTGTTATACCGAAATGGCCTCGTCCTCAGAGTGGGTCTCTCACATAGGCCAACCCAGATATGAGAATGGTCGCTAGTACCCGCCGCAAGACCTTCCGCCACCGAGTTCGGAAAGCATCTGAACCACTCACTATTGCCCAAGGCCCGATCTAACTGACAAGCAATTCGATTATGAGTAGCCTTGTTGTGCCAAGTCCAAATATGTCCAGCTCGCTCCAGCCCTCGCATCCCTGATATAAGCAGACACCTCTGAAAAGTCATATAAGATCGAGTCCGGAACAGGGCGACCTCCCACCTTCTCTTGACGAAGCAGCATAGCATTGAAGTCCCCCATGATGAGCAGAGGGAGCTGCATGTTGTCCGCCATAAGACCCAGATGCACAATATCCTCCCACAGAGCCTCCCGGAGTCTCCGGTTATTATGCCCATATACAGCACCCAGGATGAACCGAAACCCACCTTTGTTCTCGAAAGTGACGCCGATGAGTTGTTCTGATTTATGGATCTGCACCCCCTCCCAGCTACCTTTGTTCCACCTAACCCAGATCCTTGCCATACCGCAAAGATCTAAGTTGTGAATGTGATCCCAGGTTGCCGGAGTCCTACGCGAGGGCATAGCGGCCCCTCTAATCTTGGTCTCCAGCAGGATAGTAATGTCACATGACTCTCTCCTCAGAACCCCTCTAATCTTCCTCCATCGTCCAATGGAACACCCCCCTAATGTTCCATGCTAGGACCGATATCTAAATAATAGATGAGGGGTCCCCTTGGAACTCGTCTGGATCGACATTCGAGGGAAGTGTCTCATCCGCCTGATCAATGACCGCATCTACCATGGAGGAAGGAGCAAGATGGGCCTGAATCCTGCTAAGAGTAAGTGCCCAGTCAGGATTGTCTTCAGTCTGGTCATCCATATCCCTCGCCTGAGGGATATCCTCCCGTGTGGCCGGAGCGTGCCTTTTCCTGCTGTTGTATACCATGATCGTCGGGGAGGCCTCCATCACCATCTGACCACTACCAGCCGCGCTCATACCCCTGGTCATGATGGTCCTCTGAGGTCTGAACAGGACCAGTGCATCCTGCGTTCTCTTCTGTCTCTGCAGTGATCCTGACTCCAGCCTCCTATCGACCTCCATCCCTGTATCCTCCTCCATATGTCTCTCTGTCTCTATCTCCCCAGGCAAGTGACTGGGGGCCGTCTCCTTCTCCGGTGCCTCCGTCTGACCCGCCTGTGGCCTGGCAGTCTCCTTCCTCTTGTATTTGCACGTACTAGTAGTGTGCCCAAAGCACTCGCAGTAAGAACACATGGGAGGGACCCAGTCATACTCCACCGCCTGAGTCAGAACCTCCCCAGACGGTACCTGATACTCAAGCATACTCGGCAGCTCCGTACCCGCCTTGATCTCCACGAAGACCCTGGCATACATCAGTCTAGTACGAAAAGTAGTGGCCTCGTCTGCTTTGATCAGCTTCTCCACAAGGCTGTCAAGTCTCACGAGAAGCGGGATGCTCCAATACTTTACTGGGAACTCAAGGAATCTGACCCAGATGGGAATAGCGTTCAGCACCTCCTACTCTCACCTCAGCTCCGACATCCACTCCTTCAATATAATGAGTCTCCCATCAAATGACCAAGGCCCTCCTTGCAGGATCCTGGACACATCCTCCGCTAATCCAAATTTGACATAATAGAACCCGTTCTCTCGAGAGAAGAATTCCATGCTACCTTTGGGTCTCCAGCCACGCTCCGTATAACCCCGAATTTGGCCATAGAATGACTTATTCCCTAACACATATAGCACCAGGGTGTTCTTCCAGAATTCTGAAACCACCGCTATTTCTTCGGCAGGAAAATGTGCCCTAAGACCTCCTCCAACCGACATCGGTGGGACAAACTCCATCGACATCGGACTTTTCGTAGTCACTGGCGTACAGACCTCTTTCCATGACCGAGGTCTCTGCTCCTCAACGTGCGTCCTAATCGGAGGGTTCACAGGACCCGGGCCTGTCCTGCCGGTATCAGTAGCAATACCATTAGCCTTCTCGGCCGCCGTCACCTTTGGCCTCCAAGCCGAAACAGAGCGCACCATACCTCCCCCACGACGGCGGGAATCCACTGTGCCAATCGAAGATCGGTTCCCATGATTTTCTGGCCCCGCCCGACCCGAAACTTGGGACTTGGCCCCTCGCCGTCCTCCAGCACGTCGTCTCGTCACCATCTGCCAGCCTGCATCACCAGTGTTGTCCCCCCGGACCCGAACTCGAACATCGAAGCCGCTCCGACCAAAGAGGACCCTTCCGTGCCGCCCGACCCCCCCTCCCCCCCGCCCGTGGGGGTTCCCCTGCATCCGCCCGCTCCCCGACCCCTCCCCGCCTGGGGGGGTCCCGCCGCCGCCTCCGCCCGACCCCTCCCTGCCTGGAGGGATCCCGCCGCCACCACCCGGCCCCCCCCTCTTGCCGTCGCCGCCCGACCCCTCCAGTCGGGGAGGACCCCCTGTGGCCGTCTCCGCCGCCCGACCCCCCGCCGAACGGAGGGGTCCTATTGGTGCTGCTGCCGCCCGACTCCTCCCCCCGATCGGGGGGGTCACCTTGTCGCTGCCGCCGCCACCCGACCCCCCCCGATCGGGGGGGTCCCCTTGCCGCCGCCGCCTTTCTTTCCTCTAACCCTCCGAGCCCCACCCGCGAGCGGATCGGGGGATGGGGGGGAGGCGTGGTGGCCGCCAAAAGGGAAACCCTAGCAGAGCTCTCCATCTTTTTCATAATATATATATATATATATATATATATATATATATATATATATATATATATATATATATATATATATATATATATATATATACACACATGTCTCTTTGATGAAGTATCTCCAAACATTATGTATTATCTTCATAAATGGTTGTAGGCTTGCCACTCTCACTTTTCATTTTTTTTGTGGATAACAAATAATATGGGAGACCTATGGGCATTGCCCTAGACCCTTACTAGGACTTGCAAATAGACTAGATATCCAAAAGTGGTTTTTTTTTACTAATCATATGGTATAGCCACTATACTGTCAGAAATTCTAAGCAATGACCCAGTCAGCTTGGTAAGTAGGACTGGATCTTTACCCATTGGTTGGTGGGTTTTGTTTGGAGGAGTAGGATTGGTTGAGAAGTCGTGGATTGATGACTTGCCTAGATGGATGGCTAAGAATCAAAGCCATTATCTATAAAACTCTTTTCTTTCTCTTTCTCTCATTCTTTTCCACTCTCTTCCATTCTCTCCGCTATTTCTTTCTTCTTTGGTGGGTGCCATACCCCAGTACCAAAATATGGAGAACGAGGATATGACATGGCTAGCTATGCACTATAGTCGATCATGGTTATACCTAGACATGGGGGTATATACTACAATACTACTCACCTACGGCCTAACAAGAATAAATATGTCTTAATCAATTAACACAAGAAGCAAAAAATATATGGAACATGTAAGATAACGCAGTAAGGCGTCCCCTATACTCTATCAAAGTGGTCATGATGCTAGGTACGCAAAATGAAGAGCTAGAACATAAAAGATCATGGGGGTGAATATGGTTTAACTAATAATTAAGAACAATTATGAATGTTAATAAACAATTCAAAATATTTGCTAGAAATGAGGCAAGTATATCAACACCTTATTCTCCGTGAGACACTGCAGTCCCGGAACTCTCTCTAGATTTAATATACCATTATCACAAACAATTACACACAAGCTTTAATCTGACAAAGAGAAGAGGTCATAGCAATACTTATCGGACATGACAAGATACACTAGGACAAGGTAAAACGGTATCTATGTCTGGTTCGGTCCATGCAATATATGATAAATAGTCGATCCATGCAACGTATGATAAATAGTCGAAAGTTGTTTTCTTAACAATTTTTTTGAGATGTTGTTCTAAAAATATTTTTACCATACGAAATTTTTAAACTTATTTTTGGAATCACTAAACTTATTTTTTTTTAAAATTATTTTTTAAGATGAAAGTAACCAATTGCTAAGTCAGAGTATGTACATCAAGAAAACAACTTTATAATATCTTCTTTGAAAATTATTTTCACAAATAAAAATGTAAAACCAATCCTAATGAACCCTTAGAGTTTTACCGCTTCTTCACAACCAATGGCAGTTAAATAGGTAATATATATATATATATATATATATATATATATATATATATATATATATATATATATTGGAAAAAAAAAAAATATATATATATATATATATATATTGGAAGAAGACTAATTCATTGAAACGAAAACGGACACACGAAACCAGCCACATCACCGGGTCCCACTGACCCGGATTCAAAATTCAAAAACAAACACAAAACAAAAAAGGCAGAAGCGGGAGAAGCCCACGTGGGGGGGCACGTGGAGCAGACGCGGGGCCCGAGGGACCCTGGTCCAGGCGCGGGGCCCGAGGAGGCCAGGCCTGGCGCAAGGCCCGAGGAAGGACGTTGGGCCCGAGGGGGCTCGGGACAAGGCGGCGGGGGGGGGGAGGGGGGGCGCGGACCCGCCGGGAGGGGCAGAGCTCCGGCCGGGCCGCGGAGGGGAGGGACGAGGGGAAGCCCGCTAAGTCCGAGGCGGAGAGGAAGGGAGCCCGTCGCGCCACCCGCAGAGGAGGGGGAGGGGATCGACTGTTGGGGCGCCGACAGGGGAGTCGACTCCGGCGACGGAGGGAGGACGAGGGAGGGGGAAGGTGGGGAGACGCAGGAGACGGGCGCCGCTGGGAGGAGCAGCGGGCGAGCCACGGGAGAGCCGGGAAAGGCCACGGAGATCACTAGGCCCGGCGCCGCTGGGGGGATCGAGGGGGTAAGCCTGAGGGGGAGGGGCTGATCTCGGAAGGAGTGCTCGGCGGCAGGAGGAGCGCCGTAGCGGGAGCGCGACCGGAGGGAGCACGAACACGAGGCGGGGAAGAATCGACACGGGGGAAGAGGGAGTCCGCCGGTCCCAGGCGGAGGAGGAAGACGAGCAGCCGTCGGGAGCGCTAGGGGTGGCGCCTCACGCCCAGAGCGAGGAGGACCGCCTCAGCCTGGGGATGGGCGGGGATCCAGACCCATCGCGAGGAGGTTGGATCGATCCAGAACGTGCCTTCCGAGGAGGAGGAAGGAGGAGCAGAGGCGGAGGCGAAGGGGACTGCAGCCGAGACGGGGAGGGGCGGAACGGAGGCGGAGGGGGGGCTCACTGCAGCGACGGAGGGAGGGGCCGAAGAGGAAGGGAGGGGGCGGCTGACTGGGCCGCAACCAAGGAGGAGAGGGGGGGAGCAGGGAGCGGGGGGTGGGGAGCGGGGGGGTTCCGACCGGGGCGGAATGACCGCGAGGCCGGCGGAAGGGGCTCCGGCTGGGGGAGACTCTGGTAGGGCGGGGGAGGGCGTCGCGAGGACGATCTCCAGGGGGGAGGAGGGGGATCTGGGGCAGACAGAGAGGTAGGAAGGGTTGCGACCGGCGGATGGAGCACCGCAGCGGCGGAGGCGACTGCGGCTCCGGCGGAGAGCGACGGAGCTGGGCCAAGAAGGGATGGAGCCGCGGAAGCTCGAAGAAGCCGAGACCGGCGACGCCGTCGACGCCGAGGGCTCCGACAGCTTCGCGGCGGGGGATGAGGGGGGGAGGGCCGCCGCACCACGGGCAGCCGCCGGGGAACGGGGCTCCCCACCGAGGGGGAGGGGAGGGGTAGCCCGGCCAGATGCCGAGGAGGCCGAGATGGCCGGGAGAGGCGGGGGCCTCACGGCGAGGCGGGGGTCGCCGGGGGGCGACCGGCCACCGCCTGGGCGCCGGATGGAATAACGCGGGGGGCTGGCGAACGGCCAGCGGGGACCAAATCCAAAGCCCCTCCATCACTTATATTATATATATATATATATATATATATATATATATATATATATATATATATATATATATATATATATATACACACACACACACACACACACACACACACACACACACACACACACACACACACACACACACTAGTAAATTCACTAAAATATTTTTTAATGATATAGCTGAAAATAGTTCAAATATTAAATATATTTGAATTTAGATTTGTTAAACAATTTTAATCTTTTATCTTTTAATATTTTCCAATTTAAATTAAAATTTATATTTAGTTTAACCCTTTTTTAAATTTAATATATATATATATATTTTATATATATATATATATATATATATATATATATATTTTATATATATATATATATATATATATATATATATATATATATATATATATATATATATATATACATATTTTTTTTATATATATATATATATATATATATATATATATATATATATATATATATATATATATATATATATATATATATATATAAATATATATGACCTCTAGCCTAGTAGTTAAGATAGATGCATAAGTGGTCGGAGTTTGAGCCTCAGTGGAGGCGAGTTTGCCACAATTACCCATTGCTTCATATATATATATATATATATATATATATATATATATATATATATATATATATATATATATATATATATGTGTGTGTGTGTGTGTGTGTGTGTGTGTGTGTGTGTGTGTGTGTGTTAAATTTTATATTTAGTTTTTAGCCCATTTTAAATTTAATTTCCAAATATATATGTGTGTGTGAGTGTGTGTGTGTGTGTGTGCACGCGCTCTCTCTCTCTCTCTCTCTCTCTCTTTCCATCTTAAAAAAAAGAGTAAGTTATTTTTTATTATTTTAATAATATAAATGGTGGATGATATAGGCTCATTTCTGAGCCATTTCCAAGCCTCACATATATATATATATATATATATATATATATATATATAAATATATATAAATATATAAATATATATAATAATATAAATGGTGGATGATATAGGCTCATTTCTGAGCCATTTCCAAGCCTCATATATATATATATACATATATATATATATATATATATATACATATATATATATATATATATATATATATATATATATATATATATATATATATATATATATATATATGGTTTCATATTATGGAACCAACCCGACGTTACATGGGTTGGATTTGGATTGGTGATTGAGATTAAAAGGTATAAACCCCACTACCTTTTAATCTCCACTCAATCTCAATCCAATACATTCCATGTAACATAAGATGGTTTCATAATATGATACCCCCCCCACACACACATATATATATATATATATATATATATATATATATATATATATATATATATATATATATATATATATATATATATATATATATATATATGGTCCGGTTCGGGAGCCCCGTTTTCAGAGCCCCGTCGAAGCTGCGCCCCTTGGTCGTTGGATCGCGCGGCATCGCAGGACCTCGCGAGGGCCCCGCTAGATCCGATGGTGTGAGGGCATCGCAGGACCTACCACCCTCGACTTTCAGACGAGCCTTATTTTTCTTTCATGGATAAACTAGACCAAGCTCTAGGTCAAAACTATCCTCCAGAGTCACTCATAAGGGATAAGTAGGTGCTAGACTATGCTGCTATATCATGCAACGATTGAAATTGAGTAAAACTAAGTGAAACGTCACAAATATTTTTCAAACTTAGTATATTCATTTCATAACCAAACTTAATTTACATGCTGTGGAAAACTAATAATACATAGCTAGGGGATTTCCCTTTCGAGAATCCCCTTAAGTAAAAAGAAAGAAAGACGAAATCATACAAGGACTTTTTACAAGTAGACTGATTTACACAGCAGGATTAGCAAGAGGAGGAGGAGTCACCTACGCTGGGGAGGAAGGTGGTGTGAAGATGTTATGCTAGAGGGGTGTATTTGTCTCCTTCCTTTGGAGCAAAAGTAATTCCAAATTTATAGGGACATTCTGGCATGAGAAACGACCATCTTTACCCAAAAAAGCCAACTATAGTAAGGGTAGAACGGACATTAGGCTACAATAATAGGGGTCTAGTAGAGGGTCTGCAGACAAAGTAGGGGTCCTTAGTGACTCCTAACACTTGTTACAAAAGTATAATAGAGGTTTGGCATTTTGAGACACATGGAGGGACATGTATTTCATGGTCTTGGCACTTGCTCTGAAAGTATAGTACGGGTCTGGCATTTTTGAGACACCTGGAGGGACATGTATTTTATGGTAGGGGTCTGGTACAAGACTCTGTATAAAAGTGGTCAACAAATAGTGTCTAGGTTATGTTCTGCTATGTTATCAAAGGACATATGTGACATATCCGAGTCAGGAGTTAAATCAGCAGTAGGGATTGTAGAGTCTTGTCTTGGTACATCCATATCTTGTACTGGTGAATTTTGTCTTGCTATTTTCTTTTCTTCTTCTTAAAAAAATTCTTTCATTCCTGTTTTAATTGCTTTGGATACTTCTTCCATCATATTTTTTGTTCTGACCTTCTTCTTTCTAGCAATCTTGATCTTGCCTGACCTAGTCTTTTCTTCTAGTCTTTGTCTTCCTTGCGTTTCATCTAGAATTTTTTGGAGCTTGTCAATGTCACTCTGTTGGGTCTCTGTGTCTGTCATGACCCACTTTCGAATAATCGAACACGAGTCGGACACGACCGGCCTTCGTCGATAGACACGACGAAGTAAGTTGTACCAAGCTAGGGAAATCTAACCAGATAAACATAAATGTGCACAATCACAGCATCTAAAAACGTTCCCAGAAGATCACCATAATCCATAAATCCATATATCATAAAGGTACCAGAATCATGAATGAAATATACTATGAACTCTAAAAACAATATCTAGGAATAAAGCTAATAGTCTAAACCTGAAGCCTCTAGCTAGGTCATGTCTCCATCCTGCTCAGCTAAGATCCCGGGCTCTGGCCGATAAGGTAGAACAAAATCCTGCAAGTACACCTGCAACATATCCAGTCAGGAGCGAAGCTAAGTATATCCAAGAAAATGAACATGAACATCATGGTATGAAAAAGAATACAAGAAATATAAAACACGAGAAATGGGAACATGACATGAAACCTGAACATGAATACTGAAAAATAAATATAGGGAACATGAAATGAGTCCTGAACATGAAATACACAATGAACCTGAAGTGTACAGTATATCCAAATACATCCAGAGTGTGTGATCGACTTGGGTAGATTCAGGGAACATGAAATGGTACGACTTCGGACCTGCATGTACGATACGGGGCCTAAGCTATTCACATGAATAGTAACTCGAGTTTGATCACACATCTGTAGTATTTCTCCTCCCAGACAAGTAAACTCAAGGAAACATGATATAAGACAATCTCGTGATATATCGTGTCAACAAGGAGATACAAGCATGAATAAAAGACATGAAGTAATGGACAAGTCCGAGGAGTATACTTGTCTTATTCAGGGTGATCGTAGGTAGATAGTAAAGCTGGATGTCCTCCTGCTAGTAGGTACAAGTTGGTTAAGTTCTAAACCATTTACAAGAATATTAATGAAGGAAAAGCTAACTCATACTCAACTCACTAATTCAAGCCCAACCTGGCTGCACACAGGACTCTATTAAACCTATCTCAATTTTTGTGGGCAATGGACTATTGGTTTCTTAAGAAAAAAGATATAGCAGAACTTGGCTAATTACAACCTATACTTATCATATTTTGCAACTCCAAATATTCAAAGCTGGCTTCCTTCCCATACCAAAAACAATTCCTGATTGAACTCAACCAAAACACACCAACAACCCACTTACTCCATTTGACAAAATATTACAAAGTATATAATTTATGAAAATTACACTATACTCAATATTCATGACAAAACCCATTAGAACCATCAGCAAAACTAAGCAAGTTTGGCAAAATGCTTCTGTAATCAACATAGGATCATCGACTATGGTTTTCCCTTCCACCTATGTACACAGATAGCAATCGCAGGTCTGGCCCATGACTTAAATACATGTCATACCAACTCAAATCTTAACAAAAGTCATAGCCTTTGGTTTCAAATGGAAACTCATTCAAAAATATGGTATTTCCAGCTCTTTGTTTATAGCTTCACCCTCTATATTCCTTCCTCAGTGCAGTACACATTCAACCATAAAACTGAAAGAAATAACACAACACCACCTGGCCATAGAGTACAACCAAAGCTTACTGTCCTTATTAATAACCAAAGTAGTTTACTAAATAGTAACTCAACTGAAAACTTAGATTTGAATCCAACAGCTATTAAAACATCTACAACTCTATTAGCAAATCCATACGAAACCAAATCATAAAACAACTTCTACTGTACTGAACCCCTTCCTGCCAAAACTCCCAGACTCCACATTTGACATAAATGTCCAAATTAAACACAACTGAATCAAGTGTTTTAGCAATATTTGAAATCGAAACAATGCAGGAACGCACTCAGCTAAATTGGACAAAATGAATTATACAGAAAACTGGATACATATACCAAATATACAACCAAATAGATAAATAATACAATAAACCGAACTTCCCAACCCGGCTAATTGCTAACTCTGGCTCCTGACAGCCTACTACAGTGGACACAACAAGAACAGCACTGGCACATATGGACACAACAGCACCCGGACACCGCACTCGCAGTCTGTACACGGTCGATCAACATTGGACATTCTACAGGATTGTTCACAGGAGCTGGTACACCCGGACACCATACTGGATATGACCAACCCACCAAAATCCTACCTATCCTGGCCAACACCACACGTACTCAAAGAAAGAAATAATCAATTCAACAGCAAATGATAAATAACATAATACCTGAAAAAGCTCAACCAAATCAGGAATACTTCCGCAGTTGACACAAACATGAAAGACTGTCGACGAGTCACTGGCTTTGAATCTGATCGATCAAGAAGAATGAATTTATTAGAATTTAACAAAGTCGACTCCACAAACGCAGATCTGATGATACTACGCTATGCAAATATACTCACCAAGTATGAATCTCACGAATGGAAGAGACAACTGAGCATAGATGATGCGTGCCGATGCGATGGTGTAGCGTTGGGTCGGATCAGTCACTGGAACAGTGCTAGACGCTCGGAAGCAGGGGTGGTCGCCATCAGTGTTGCAGATGAGACTGTACTGTCATCGATGAGAAATTAGCCATGCGTCGTGAAGATCGGCCTAGTTGTCGGAGTCGGAGATGAACGTCGTACGTCGCCTGACGTCAGAGAACCGATCGGCTACTCCGCCGCTTGCCGCTGGAACACCCGCCGAGAACAGTCGCCTAGGTATGGGAAACTTTACCCTCGCCATCGATATCACCGGGGAAGCCTGCGTCCACTGTCGTCGCCGATGGATCGGTCGCCGGAGGGTACGCGCCTAGTCGCCGCCGTCGCCATGGCCCCGATCACCGGAGAGTAGGGTTAGGTTGGAGTGATTGAGAGATGAGGGAAAGGGGATCTGGAAAAAAAAGAAAGGGCTGAGCTGATGAAGAGAATGGGGATTTCTCTCTCCAGCTCCCCTATATAAGAATATTCAACATTTACAAACCCCCCCTATGAAATGGTCTTTAGGCAAGAAAACCCTCTCCCTTTTCACTATTCTCAGGTTTATACAAAATTTAATAAAAATGTTAAAGGTTACAATGATTTAGAAAGAGTGGGGACCACAATTAGTTTGTTTTAACAAATATTTTTTTTTGAAATCCTGCTCTAATTCAATTCCCTCCAAAAATAGTTATAAAACTTATTATTTAAAAATCAATTAAATCATTAATTAGAAAATTAAATTTAGGATTTTGAAAATACTGGAAAAGTAGAGTGACAAATCTCTCCCCCTTAAAATAATTTCGTCTTCGAAATTCAAAGGTGCAACAATATAATTTAAGAATATAATTTCAATTGAGACAAAAGTTGAAAACGACAATTTTAAATTGAGATGTGAAATAAAGTCAATTCTAGTCATGGTTAGAAAATAGTTTATTTGGTCACGATCAAACAAGATTTCAAATATCTGGTAAGATCAATAGGTATAGAGCATAAAATATAGGCACGATAAGGATTTCTAGTTATGACCAGAAGTGGGACATGAATGACTTAGCATGACGAAATCAACGGTAAGATGACATGATCGATAATGATAAAAAATGGTTAGGCACAAAGTAAAATAGGGTATAATTAAGATCAAGTACGATAATTTCATACATGAAGTTGAAATAACACGATCTATCCATGATCAAGATTTTTAGATATACACGATATGACATGAATTTTATTTGCAACTTAGAGGAGCAAACCCTGAAGGCACAAACACAATTAAAAGTTTTAGTACAATTAAACCAGAATAATTTAGAAAAATCATGGTTAGTTTGGTATGATTAGGATCATAGTTTATACGAGGCACGATCAAGATATAAATACAATTTATTGAGAAAATCAAATGATTTATCCATAAAATGCAAGAAGAATTTGCCAAGATTGATCGAAAGAGTGTATAGAGTCCACCAGGAAGATGCTAGTGTCAAATCAAGATGAAGGTACAAATATTTATGATTCATGAAGAGTCAATAATGGAATATAGTCGCTATAGTATTCAAGAACATATGGCCATTTGAAGTCACTTTACTTAGAATCCCTACCCCGCCAGTATATATTTGACTGCAGTGGACTTTCGGCTCCGTGACCTAAATAACAATATGTCACCGAATATTCTGTCAACCTCAACCATTTTTCAACAATCATTGACGAAACAACCCAAAAGATTAAGATATGAAGAATATGACAAAGTCTCGACAATACTCGAAAACCTATGAATATCTGAAATCACTTCAACCTAGAGTTCCTGCCTCGCCAGTGCGCTGCTGGCTGCAGTGAACCCTCAGTATCCGTAGCCCAGATAACGACTGCAGCGCGCAACTGCCACGTCCTAGTAGATCATCAAATAATCTCTAAACCTTATCCATTGGAATTTCAAAAGGTTTCAAGGAATCTAAATAAATTTCGATAGTCCAAGTCACGATAATGGTGAGATTATCTAACGATTAGATGACAAGGGTTTATTAGGTACTAAGAAGCAACACGGGATCCAATCAAAGAGTAGTGAGTACAAAAGGGCAACCAGGGAGATTTAGAATCTCGAACAGGAAATCGAAGTTTCAAATAGTAACCGAAATCTTAAATGAAATCCAAGATGATAACAAGATTCCATATACGGGACGTTATCTTGAAGGGATAACAGAGTCTCGAAGGATGAACAGAAGCAAAGTATAAGATAGGAGACAGTTTCAAAATAAGAAATAAAATCTCGTACCAGAAACAAGTTTCAACAATATCTCAAATAACAACGAAATTGCAGACAAAATCTCGACTAGGAAACCTTGACGAGAAAATAAGGTATCGAATAGAGAACAAGATCTTAACGAGTCGTGAGTAGGAACTGAAGTTTCAAAGTCTGGAAAACCTTGAATATGAGAAAAATCACGAACGAAAGCAAGGTCTCGAAATGAGAAACGGAATCTCAAAATCTCGAATGGAATCAAAGTCCTGAATAAACCAAATTCCAACAAGCCCTAAATAGAAAACTGAACCTTGAGTAGAAAACAAAATTATGATTGATAACAAGTTCTGAACAGGAAACAAAATTTCGAGTATAATCTAGAAGAAAAAGCAAGGTTACGAAGAGTGAATGGAGGAGTACCAACGAACAAGGTTCTAAATCATGAATATAAAGCAAATCAAAATAGTCGAAGCACAGTCATGAATAGAGAATAATTCTTAAAATGGAAACAAAGTCACGAATGGAAAACAAAATCTCATACAGAGAACAAGTCAAATTTCAAATAGGAAACAAAATCTTCAAAACCCTCAAAGGAATCCTCAACAATGTCCTAAATAGGATGAAGCTTAAACAAGGCTTCGAATGAGGAACAGGGTTTCAAAATAAATCTCGAGTAGGAATTAAATCTTAATTAACACGAAGTTTGCTATAGGAACACAATTTCTAAATAGGAGCCATCACTAGGAAACAAGGTCATATGCAAACGGTAACGAATAATGGACAATTATTGAATTGTGAATCTAAAACAAGTTTACTGAATAGGAAATAATATCTCAAAATAAGTTTCGAATATCAATTAAGATTTTAAAATAGAAAACAAGAAGTTTCAAGAAATGATCTAGATGTTAAGAGAAATTTAAGAGAAACTGAATGATGAATCCCAATCCATGGTTTTCTCCAACCATGCAAAAGGGTCTTCTGTCTTTAATCCATCTTCAGTATTCCTCTGGAACTGGAATTACTTCAATTTCTTCAGCTGTCCTGATGTAGGCTGATTCCTGCGGTAGTGATCCATGTGGTTACTGAATCTGGAGTGGCGGGTCCCCTTTCTGTAGTCCTGGTGCTCCTCGTGCTTGTCCTTGGGCAGTGCAATTAGCAGCTTCCGGGCAATTCTTGACTTGGTGGTCAGGCGATCCGCAGTACAAGTATAGGCTCAATCTCTTGCGGCACTCATCGTAGTGGTGTCCTGGGCGACAACAAAAATTATGAGTGATCATCGTCTGAATCCGAGTCTGAATCTGAGTCTGAATCTTCCGCTGGACTGAAGTATACGGTATCTGACTGGAACATACAGCTGCTAGCATGCTGGCTGCTGAGATCCTGATGATCCTCGACCATTGTGATCAGTAACCTGCTGGCAATCCTTCATTCGTTGGGCAGAAGATCTGTAGTATAGGCAGAGTCTGAGCCTCTTGCGATACTCCTCGAAGCGATGTCCTGGTTGGCGACAGAAAGCACAAATGGCCATTATCTGTATCTGATGATGCGGCTAAAGAAACGTTGTCTGAGTGTTACGACACTTTGCGGGTCCAGAATAGTTGCTATCTCCGTCATAAGTCTTCTTGTCTCTCCTGGGCTTCAGCTTCCCGTCTTGTCCTATTGTCTGTGCTACATTCTGGATCTCCTGGCTGGTGGCTCCAATCTTTAGAGGAGTTGGGTGTTCATTGACTTGGATGATCCTCAGTGGCGGCTCCAGGTTCTCGATCTGCTCCTTGGTGCAAGATATATGCTCGGTGTTAGGAATTCCAAGGATCCGAAGAAATCAGAAGTCCTTCCTGGCTTGGAGTGTATCCACAAGTCTGGCTTGGAAAAGGTATAGCTTGCTCCCTCTGGGTGTCAAGGAACTCTTGAAAGATCTCCATCAACTGCGTACTACCCATGAGGATAGTAGGAGCGATGCTCGAAAACGTCAAGTGTAGGTGAACGACAGTTCCTATATTTACGTATCTGAATCGTCTGAAAAATAGAAAACTGTTAAAATGTCCTAAACCTAAAACAAGTATTTATTGATATCAATATTCCTGATATACCATTATTTCCTAATTTTCCTATGCTGTGATCAAATTTTTCTAGTTTAATCAAGTCCCCCAATAGTACTCTAATATCTATGTACCATTAGGATAGACCTACATGGACCACTACTAAAAATATATCACGACCCACTCCCGAATAATCGTACACGAGTCGGACACGCCCAGCCTTCGTCGATAGACACGACGAAGTAAGCTGTACCAAGCTAGGGAAATCTAACCAGATAAACATAAATGTGCACAAACCCATCATCTAAAAACGTTCCCAGAAGATCACTATAATCCATAAATCCATATATCATAAAGGTACCAGAATCATGAATGAAATATACTATGAACTCTAAAAGCAATATCTAGGAATAAAGCTAACAGTCTAAACCTGAAGCCTCTAGCTAGGTCATGTCTCCATCCTGCTCAGCTAAGATCCCAGGCTCGGGCCCATAAGGTAGAACAAAATCTTGCAAGTACACCTGCAATATATCCAGTCAGGAGCGGAGCAAAGTATATCCAAGAAAATGAACATGAACATCATGGTATGAAAAAGAATACAGAAAATATAAAACACGAGAAATGGGAACATGACATGAAACCTGAACATAAATACTGAAAAGTAAATACAGGGAACATGAAATGAGTCCTGAACATGAAATACACAATGAACCTGTAGTGTGCAGTATATCGAAATACATCCAGAGTGTGTGATCGACTTAGGTAGATTCAGGGAACATGAAATAGTACGGCTTCGGACCCGCGTACACGATGCGGGGCCTAAGCTATTCACATGAATAGTAACTCAAGTTTGATCACACATCTGTAGCATTTTCCCTGCCAGACACAAGTAAACTCAAGAAAACATGATACAAAATAATCTCGTGATATATCGTGTCAAAAGGAGATACAAGCATGAATAAAAAATATGAAGTAATGGACAAGTCTGAAAAGTATACTTGACTTACTCAGGGTGATCGAGGGTAGATAGTAAAGCTGGATGTCCTCCTGCTAGTAGGTACAAGTTGGTTAAGTTCTAAACCATTTACAATAATATTAATGAAGGAAAAGCAAACTCATACTCAACTTACTAATTCAAGCCCAACCTGCCTACACACATGACTCTATTAAACCTATCTCAATTTTTGTAGGCAAATGACTGTTGGTTTCTCAAAGAAAAAGCTATAATAGAACTTGGCTAATTACAACCTATACTTATCATATTTTGCAACTCCAAATATTCAAAGCTGGCTTCCTTCCCATACCAAAAACAATTCCAGATTGAACTCAACCAAAATATACCAACAACCCACTTACTCCATTTGACAAAATATACAAAGTATACAATTTATGAAAATTATACTATACTCAATATTCATGACAAAACCCATTAGAACCATCAGCAAAACTAAGCAAGTTTGGCAAAATGCTTCTGTAATCAACATAGGATCATCAGCTATGGTTTTCCCTTCCACCTCTGTACACAGACAGCAATATCAGGTCTGGCCCATGACTTAAATACATGTCATACCAACTCAACTCTTAACAAAAGTCATAGCCATTGCTTGCAAATGGAAACTCATTCAAAAAATAGGGAATTTCTAGCTCTTTGTTTATAGCTTCACCCTCTATATTCCTTCCTCAGTGCAGTACACATTCAACCATAAAACTGAAAGAAATAACACAACACCACCTGGCCATAGAGTACAACCAAAGCTTGCTGTCCTTACTAATAACCAAAGTAGTTTACTAAATAGTTACTCAACTGAAAAGTCAGATTTGAATCCAACAGCTATTAAAACATCTACAACTCCATTAGCAAATCCATATGAAACCAAATCATAAAACAACTTCTACTGTACTGAACCCCGTCCTGCCAAAACTCTTAGACTTCACATTTAACATAAATATCCAAATTAAACACAATTGAATCAAGTGTTTTAGCAACATTTGAAATCAAAACAATGCAGTAACGAACTCAGCAAAATTGGATAAAATGAATTATACAGAAAATTGGATACATATACCAAATATACAACCAAATAGATAAATCCTACAATCAACCGAACTTCCCAACCCGGCCAATTGCTAACTCTGGCTCCTGACAGCCTACTGCAGTGGACACAACAAGAACATCGCTGGCACATATGGACACAATAGCATCCAGACACCGCACAAGCAGTCTGTATATGGTCGATCAGCATTGGACATTCTACAGGATTGTTCACAAGAGCTGGTACACCCGGACACCATACTGGACACGACCAACCCACCAAAATCCTACCTATCCTAGCCAACACCACACGTACTCAAAGAAAGAAATAATCAATTCAATAGTAAATAATAAATAACATAATACCTGAAAGAGCTCAACCAAATCAGGAACACTTCCGCCGTTGACACAAACACGAAAGTCTGTCGACGAGTCACTGGCTATGGATCCGATCGATCAAGAAGAATAAATTTATTAGAATTTAACAAAGTCGATCTGATGACACTACGCTATGCAAATATACTCACCAAGTGTGAATCTCATGAATGGAAGAGACAACTGAACAGAGATGATGCATGCCGATGCGATGGTGAAGCATTGAGTCGGATCAGTCACCGGAACAGTGCTAGACGCTCCGAAGAAGGGGTGCTCGCCATCGGTGTTGCAGATGAGACTGTACTGTCATTGACGAGAAATTATCCATGTGCCGTAAAGATCGACCTAGTCGCCGGAGTCGGAGATGAATGTCATACGCTGCCTGACGTCAGAGAACCGATCGGCTACTCCGCCGCTTGCCGCTGGAACACCCACCGAGAACAGTCGCCTAGGCATGGAAAACTTCACCCTCGCCATCGATATCACCGGGGAAGCCTGCGTCCACCATCGTCGCCGATGGATCGGTCGCGGGAGGGTACGCGCCTAGTCGTCGTCGTCGCCATGGCCCCGATCACCGGAGAGTAGGGTTAGGTTGGAGTGATTGAGAGATAAGGGAAAGGGGATCTGGAAAAAAAGAAAGGGCTAAGCTGATGAAGAGAATGAGGATTTCTCTCTCCAGCTCCCCTATATAAGAATATTCAACATTTACAAACCCCCCATGAAATGGTCTTTAGGCAAGAAAACCCTCCCCCTTTTCACTATTCGCAGGTTTATACAAAATTTAATAAAAATGTTAACGGTTACAATGATTTAGAAAGAGTGGGGACCACAATTAGTTTGTTTTAACATATATATATATATATTTTGAAATCCTGCTCTAATTTAGTTCCCTCAAAAAATAATTATAAAACTTATTATTTAAAAAATTAATTAAATCATTAATCAGAAAATTAAATTTAGGATTTTGAAAATACTGGAAAAGTAGAGTGACAGTGTCTTTTAGAGGGTTTAAGACTTCAGTAGCAACTTATTTATCTCAGCTTTTGGGCGAAGCCGCAGCCATTAACGGATTTGATTTGTCTTTACCGGCTACCGTTTGAGTCAAACTAGCTATTGGGCTTGTAGATCCAACAGACTCTCTAATTTGGCTCTTAGGCAAAGCCACAGCCATCAACGGACTTGATATGTGTTTGCCGGTTGCTGTTTGAACCGGACTAGCTGTTGGCTTTATGGACCCAATAGAATCCCTAACTACATTCGGAGGAGAACGCACATCCATCTCATCCTTTTTATTAAAGACCAAAGGATAGGTCATCTTTGATGAAAATTTATTTTAAAAATCTTTTCTTTCTAAATCTGCTATCTTTTGAATAAGTTGTTGCTTCTCTCTAACAAGAACTTGTATATTTTTATTCAGTCGTTTTACAGTTTTAGAGAGTACCTCTCAATGATCACAAAATAAAATCTTTTCATTAGTATCACGAATAATAAAAAATTCAAGAGGTCTATCTTGTATGCTTCTAAGAGATGGTGAAATAAAATAATTTTGTCCAAGATGTTGTCTTGCTTTTTCTAATGCTTCAAATAAATAGTAAAATTCTTTGTAAAGTGGACTAGCAAGTTTTTTTATATTGTCTAGTACCTCTATCCAAGTATGATATACACCTGGAACCTTACCTCTAAATACTACATAAAATTTAAAATTAGTCTTAATCTGGATAAATAGTTCTGATAATGCATTCATGCTTGCTAAAAAAAACATTTTTGATCTTTTTTGTTAAAAAAAAAATCCATAAATTATCTACTAAGCATTTTTGTTCTTTTGTAAGTGATGTATGAGGCCGAGTTCTAAAAGAAATATTGCTATTGGGAAATATTAATAGTTCTACGTTACCAAATCTTAATCTTTCTTGACAATAAGAAGTTTGTGCTACCTGATTCTGATTAAAGATGTTCTGACTACCACTACCATAGTGTTGAAGGGTTCTTTAGTCGGGAGGTCTGTCCATCTATAAAATAAGATAATTTTTTACATCATAAACTATTTATAAATTTGACTGAATCGAAAGGCTCTTCTGCTATACTGTATAATGAATTTTTTTCTTTTCTATTTAGTATTATTCCATTCTTCTAAAGATAAGCTAATTTCATCTATTGAGGTACTAGTTATTTCAAGGTCTAGAATGTCATTTTGTTTTTCTTTACCTTTTTTTATCATTCTTTTTACTATTTTCATATTTTCTAATATTTTTCTAAGGCTAGTCATGGTATCATCTATATGTCTAACTGCTATAGATCTATAGGCAGAATTATTTAGTTCTTTTATAACACCTTTAAATCTTTTCATGATATGGACTAATTTATAAACTTCATTAATATGTTTTGCATAGTATTTTGTATTTTGCCTTTTAGTCATCAATTTTTTTTTGTGGTCTTCTATTCCTACTACGCTTCCTAGCATACTCTGATGAATAAGACGACTAAGGATGTTTGCAGCTATGTTGTTAACACCTTTAATATGTTCGAAAAAAATTTGCAAACTAGTATAAAGGCAACGATCTATGAAATTAAGCCAGCGTCGTCTTGTAAATCACTTGCTTTCTAAGTTCATCTTATTATGGAATGCTACTATCGCTTCACAGTCAGTTCTTAGAGTAATATCTTTTTTAGATATTATAAATAACTCAAAACTATCTAGAGCATAGGAGATGGCTAATAATTATGTGTCTATGCTACTAATTTTTTTTTCTTTATATCTTCCACTTGCATACAACATATTTTTCTGTATTTTTATCGAAATATTTATTTAGTTTTGTAACTACCTAATTTTGAATTTCCTAATTTGAAAATTAATGTTATAATTTTTGGAAAATTATAAAATCATTTTCGGATTTATTATGAATTTATTTCCTAATTCTGAATATTAATATTTAATTAATTAATTTTATTTCAAAATTTATTTATCATTAATTAATTGTGAAATATAAGTATTATTTAGTTAATATTAACTCCAGAATTATTAATTTGTTATTAGCTATTGTGAGCCTACCAAACCTTGGGCTTGGATTGTGGGCTAGCTATCCTACTTGCCTACCAAGCTTGGGCTTAGATTGTGGGCCTATGGGTTTAGGTTAGAGAACAGATAAATATTAGTTCGCATAATTATTTATTTAGTTAGCCTTAACTATTAATTAGTTACTAAAGTACATATTAATTAGTGATTAGTTAGGGGGTTAGTTAGGTCTGTTAGTGGGTTTCACTAAGTGCCCCTAGATCTATTATAATTTATAATAGAGCTATTTTGACTTGGAGAGCAATCTATCTATTCTCTATTAAAATAATGGGGACTCTTATTATTTTATTACAATCAAATCCTACACACTCTCTCTCCTGACTCTCTCTCTCTCTCTAGTCCCTCTCCTGACCGATCAAGTTCTGCCACGTGCCGCCACACTCTAGTCGTGCTCCGATAATGTCTCTGCCCCACCTCGCCGTCGCCTCTACTTCCAACCACCTATTCTCCTCAATTGTCCCCTGCTACCACCATTTCCCCAACCAAAACACCAGCACGATCACACCAACATCCATCACCACCGCTGACCGCCCTAACCCCCACTACTCCGGCCATCTAACACCACTAGTGCCTCCACCATATCTCCGCCCAGCCTTCCTCATCGACCTCACCATTATAGCACCCCGACCACCCTACTATCACCATCACTCACTAGGCCAGCATTCTACCATGAACCACTGCCGCCACCCAAATAGAACACCACACTCTGACCAAAATCCTAACTCCATCCAATCTCTGCCGTCACCCCAACTCTACAGTGCCACCACTACCAGCATCATCAACATATCACCACCGTGCATCACTGCCTAGCTCCGCCTACATCTCCAACTAACACCACCGAGCCCACCACCTAGGTCTAACCTCTATTTCTTAGACCAACTCTATCTCAGCCGAATCCATCGCCTACTCCGACGACCCAACCCACTCCACCAAATCAAAGTCAAATCTGCTCACCTTTACCACCATCTCCTTCGTCGCCTAAGCTGCGTCGATGCCATGACAGATCCGACTGTTTTAGCTTCGATCTGCCACTGACGTGCTAGATTCGACCAGATCCTAAGTCCTCCATTGCCGCTCCTTAGGTCCAAATAAACGTCGCCTCTTTCCGACCACGTGCCTCCAGTAATCTTGAGATCTCGAAGCCGTCGACGAACCCTCATCGACGACCGCTCACGGTGAGCTTCGTTTCCTTCTCCTTCTTCCTCCTCTTTTTTTTCTTCTTCCTTTATTTTAATGTTAGCTGTTCTCTGAGGAGAGAGAACAAACTTAGGGATTTAAAACCCTACCATTTGTTGTGCTTGGCCGATGACAGATTAGGTTTTAATTGCCATAAAGTTTGGTTAGCTACCAACTGGTTGGGCTTCAAGCCCAATGGCCTTTGTGTTATTATTTTTATTCTGTTAAATAATATTGACTAATTGGCTTCTGGCTTGTTAGATTCAGATGTTTATTTAGGATAATCCATGGACTTTAGGACTTTTAGAATAATATACCTGTTGTTTAAATAGTGAATTTTAGTTAAGTGCTGCTGGGCTGGGCCAGTGGGCCAGCCAAGTAGCAGTTTTTTATGTATAAATGTTTATGCCAATATATGTAATCATACTATATTTACATTATATTTAGTGATTAATATTAATTAGGAATGAAAATATATTTTGTAAATATTACTAGTATAAAATAATATAAACTAGTATAGTAATAATATTTTGGGTAGTTATAATAGTTAATATTACCTTTTACCTAAAGTAGCTTGATCAATAATGTTTATAGTATTTTCAGAATATTATTTCTTAATATTTTAACTAAGTAAATCTTAATTTCAAACCTTATAAATATTTTTATAAATAGGTTATAAACATTAGTTTGTGATTCTCTCTTCTCTTATCGTATTAATCATAAACTAATCATGCTCTCCTATGTTATGACGTTGTGTTTGACCTCTTGAATCAATCTACGGGATTATAGACTGCTATGGAATATTTTGGACTACTATTGGATATTTGGACTTCAAATTCGATATTGGACATTATGGACTTCGACAACTTATTTGGGGATTATTATTCTGGGCTATAGACTATGATACTTTTCGTGTCGACATTTTCGTGTCGCGTACTTCGACTTCAGATACCTGAGGCAAGTACTCATGATGGTCGCTTTCATTTCCTGATAGTTACTCTATTCATGATTTAGATATGCATTTCCTGATTATTGACATGACGGTTTCACGAGATTAGTGTTATGAATTCTATTACATTATTATCATGTTCATGTTCCTGAATTTATCATGTACATGTTCACTGTTGAGATGAATCCATGATTGGTAGTTGGACGTGAAATACCTTAGTATATATGTGAACAAAGCCTATATTTCTATTCCATGTACCATGTCGATAGCTAATCATACACGACATGTATGATTAGCCGGACCAAGTAGATCCCTCAGCCCGATCACATATAGAATATGGTATTTCAAACACACTTAGTGTAGATATGACTTATGCATTTTATTCTGTTCTTGTCATATACTTTGATTTTTCTGCTATGACTATCTTTCATGTTTGCTTACTTTTCATCATATTACCGTACTTTACTTCCATGTCATATATGCTACTTCATGCTTTATAGTTTCTATCTTATTGTGAATAGTGGATCATAAATTGTACTTGCTCCAATCCTGACTGGATAACAACATTTTTAGGCGAGGATTTAGAGAACTGGTATACTACTTACTATAGCACACGTGAGGCAGATCATGACTTAGCTGAGGATACCAAAGATGATATAGCCGACGTGCCACTAGAGGATGCTTAGCTTAGTCTTTACTTTCTGTCATTTAGATTTCTATTATTAGAACCTTTTAGCTGACTTGTATTTACTCTGAGGATGACTGTATTTGACTATCAGACTTGTACTATGTGGATTTACCCTTTTCATTTCATATCAACCTGCTAGTATTTGTGATTGAGTTAGATTCTGTTATACGTTATTGCTGAATTGAGATTTGGATATACTTGAGGATTGACATCTTATTATCGTCGACTCTGCAACGTAGGCTGGGTGTGCTTCCACGTACTTGTGCTCGAACTTTCGAGTGTGGGTCGTGACACATTTTTATGGTGGCCCGTGTAGGTCAGTCTTCGTAATTAGTGCGATATCATAGTGGTACTATAAGCCTGCAAGAGAACTGATAGGAAAATGAATACATAGGAAAACTCAATCACAAAATAGGAATTCTATTCTGATTTGAATTCAATTATCTGATCTATTATGACTAGTTTCTATCTCAAATTGCTATCTTTCTTGAATAATCTTGTCTAGGATTTATGTTAATTCTGTCCTATCTTAATTTTCTAGAATGCGTCCGAAGACCCGATCTCATGGCTTGGGAGCAGCTGCAGCTTCTGAGCGATCGGGATGGTCATCCTCTCGATCTTCCAAGAAGAGAGACTGAGACTCTCCCTCCACCTTCTGTTACTCCTATAGTTTATGAGGTGACATCAGATGCATCGAAGAGTCTTCCTCCTCATCCATCTCGGCGAGAGGCACATATGTCCTTATCTTTGAGAGTGTGCCAGTTGAAAGTGCACAAATATTTGGCTTCCTCCGTGAGATAATGGAGTCACAGCGTATTCAGGCTGAGTCCCAGCAGATTCGTGCTGAGGCTCAGAGGGAGCAGAATGCCGCTATGTGGGAGAGTGTCAAAAAGGCACATTAGCTAGCCCTTGCTGTACTTGAGAGGTCTGCTCCTCCATCCCAGCCCTAGTAGACTTCACAACAGCAACAGCCCTCTTACTCGAAGGAGGGTAATATTATGGACTTCAAGAAGATGGCTCCTCGGAACTTCAAGGGCACCGAGAGAATCTTGTATGCTGATGATTGGCTCGAGGACATCGAGCGTATTATGAGACTTGCTAGGATCCCCAAGGATCTATAGATTGAGGCAGTTGGTCTACAACTTTCAGATATTGCCCGTACTTGGTTCCGGTACGAGCCTCGACTAGCTGTTTCAGATCTGACCTGAGACCAGTTCAAGAACCTCTTTAAGAAGAAGTCCTATCCGAATATTGTAGAAGGACCTCTGGAGGTACAATTCCAAAATATGGTACATGGTCAACTTTCGGTTGATGAGTATGCCGCAGAATTTGGTAGACTGATCCAATTTACAGATTATATGGTCCAGGATCCAAAGATCAAGGCACGCAAATTCCGTCGCGGTTTGGCCAGAGATATTCGAGTTCACATCTCCTCGAGTAAAACTACTTATGCTAGGATATTAGAAGAGGCACAGAGGATTGAGGCAGATCTTAATATTAGGACCAAGAGGGACCGTGACACTTTTGGGGGGAATCATAATCTTAGGTCGAAAAAGCGTCCTCAGTTTCAGCAGAGGACATTCCAGCCCCAGCAGCCAGTCAGTGCCCCTATGCAGCAGCAACCTCACAAGCATAATCATAACGGCCAGCCTTGTGGTTTCTACAAGAAACCCAAATAGATTTGGAAGAATTGCAGAATGAGGCTTGGATTATGTTTGTACTGTGGATCGGGCACCCACCAGCTGAAGGAGTACCCTATGCATCATCCTACTCCTGGAGGTTAGCCTACCTAGCCTGCTAGGCCACCTGTGGCACAGCAGCAGAAAGGACCTCTTCCCACTCAGCAGCAGCGCTTTGCCCAGTATCAGCAGAGGGGAGTGCCTCACAAGGGCAAGGCCTTCGCCATGACTACTATCAAGGAGGCCGAGGCACCTGGATATGTGATTGCTGGTTCTATTCTCCTTAATTCGTATCCAGCTATTTTTTTATTTGATTCAGGAGCTACACATAGTTTCATATCTTTAACGTTTGTGTTCAAACACAGTATTGTAGTATCCTCTGGATTGAAACTGTAACATCATGACTGGCAAAGGTACTCTTTTAGTAAAAGATCTCTATGTCCAGCATCGCATAACTCTGGGTGGAAGGGAATTACATGCTGATCTACTCGTAATACTACTTTCGAGTTTCGACATCGTACACGGGATGAAATGGTTGACTAGCAACTATGCTTCTATTGATTGCCATCGAGGACGATTATATTCAGTCCTCTGGGAGAGTCTATGTTTGAATTTGCCAGAGGAGCTGTGGAGCAGAAGCACGATATTCTGTATGGAACTATGATTGAAGATAAGTGGTTGCCTCACCCACTCATTATAGAATTCCTTGATGTTTTCCAGAAGAATTGCCAAGAATGTCGTTTGATAGAGATGTTGAATTCTTTATAGACTTAGTTCCGAGAGCTGAACCAATAGCTAAAAATGTTTACAGAGTTAATAATCATGAGTCGGTGGAGCTGGAGAAGCAACTGGATGAATTGCTTGAGAAGGGATTCATTAGATCGAGTTCATCACCATGGGGTGCTCCAGTATTATTTGTGTCAAAGAAGGATGGGTCAGTGCGCATGTTCATTGATTATAGGGTGTGAACAGTCTCACCGTCAAGAATAAATACCCACTGCCGAGGATCGATGACTTATTCAATCAGCTGAGTGGCACTGAGGTATTTTCAAAGATAGATTTAAGGTCTGGTCATCATCCGGTGAGAGTGAAGAAGGAAGACATCCAGAAGACTGCTTTTCAAACAAAATATGGCTAGTACGAGTTCTTGGTAATACCTTTTATGTTGACCAATGCACTGCTGTTTTATGAACTTATCGACAAGTTCGTAGTGGTGTTAATTGACGACATCCTGATATATTCGAAGACCCCTGAAGAGCATATAGAGCATTTGAGGATCGTGTTAGAGACTCTCCGAAAGGAACAACTTTATGGAAAACTCTCCAAATGTGAGTTTTCTTGGACAAAGTAGAGTTTTTCGGACACGTGGTGACTGGTGAGGGTATCTCAGTAGATCCAAAGAAGATTGCTGCCGTTGAGTCTTGGACCACTCCGAGTTCAGTAGCAAAGATTTGGAGCTTCTTGGGATTAGCTGGATACTACAGGAAGTTTGTGAAGAACTTCTCCTATATCGCAGAGTCAATGACTAGGCTTACGCAGAAAGACATGGAGTTGTTTGGACTGATGAGTGACAGACAGCTTTTGATGAACTGAAAAAGAGATTGACCTTGGCACCAATCTAGGTTTGCCATCAGGGACTGGAGGTTTTACTATATATAGTGATGCCTCAGGAAAGGGTTTAGGTTGTGTGCTAGAGTAGAATAAGAGAGTTATTGCTTATGCTTCATGACAACTATGATCCCATGAGCAAAATTATTCCACTCACGATTTAGAGCTTGCAGCAGTGATCTTTGCTCTGAAGTTATGGAAGCACTACCTCTATATTGAACGGGTAAAAATATTCACAGACCACAAAAGTCTGAAGTATGTCTTCACCCAGAAGGAATTGAATATAAGGCAACCTAGATGGCTGGAGCTGATGAAAGAATTTGATATCTTATTACAGTGCCATCCTAGAAAAGCTAATGTGGTAGCAGATGCACTTAGCCGTTATCTCATAGCTATGTTTTTGACCAAAGATCGGCATCTGCTAGAAGATCTGGAGAGTCTGGGTATTAAGATTGTGCTTCCTGGAGTCGAGATACAGATGATGGGCATGCAGATTCAGTCTGGGATGATGGACAAAATCAGAGGCTCAGTATTAGGATGTTGGCTTGAGGAGTCTTCGAATTCAGGTGCAGGCTGGATTGCTTGATGATTTCTCTATTGTTGAAGATGGTTCTTTGAGGCATGGGACTAGGCTCTGTTTACCTAGTGGTGATCTGCGAGAAGAAGTGATGCAGGAAGCACATCGCTCTTAGTATTTTATACATCCTGGAGCTACCAAGATGTACAAGGATTTGAGAGATCATGTCTGGTGGTATAGAATGAAGCAAAAAGTAGCACGCTTCTATTCTAGATGCTTAGTGTGCCAGCAGGTCAAATCCAAAAGGCGGAGACCAGGTTGTTTGCTTCAACCATTACCTATCCCAGAGTAGAAGTGGGAACATATCACTATGTATTTTGTTTCTGGACTTCCACGCACTCATGGAGGAAATGATGCAATTTGGGTCATTGTTGATAGATTGACCAAATCGGCCCACTTTATACCATTCAAAGTGGGACTGTCTACAAAGAGGCTTGCAAAGCTGTATGTGAGACAGATCGTTCGATTGCATGGGAGTACCTGTAAGCATTGTATCTGACCGAGATAACAAATTTACTTCTCAATTATGGAGGAGCTTACATGCTAGTTTAGGCACTCAGCTCAAATTTAGTACCGCTTATCATCCTTAGACTGATGGACAGCCGAAAATGACTATTCAGACCCTGGAGGACATGCTTCGAACTTGTATGCTAGATTTCAGCGGCTCTTGGAAGGATTATCTTCACTTGGTAGAGTTTTAATATAATAACAGCTACCAAGCCAGTATCAAAATGACTCATTTCAAAGCCTTATATGTACGAAGGTGTCGTACTCCATTGTCTTGGGATGACATAGGAGAGCGAGCCTTATTAGGGCCCGAGATGGTTACTAATGCTGCAGAGAAAGTGAAGCAGATAAGGAAGATACTTCATATATGTATATATATATGTATATATATATATATATATATATATATATATATATATATATATATATATATATATTTTTATATATATGTATATATATATATATATATATATATATATATATTTATATATATATATATATATTTTCTATATATATATATATATAAATATAATGTGGCTCAGGATAGGCAGAGACACTGGGATGATAGCCACCGAAGACTGTTAGAGATTGAGGTGGAAGATATGGTTTTCTTGAGGATCTCCACGACACGTAGCACTATCTGCTTTGGTCAAGGCGGGAAGTTTAGCCCTAGATTCATTGGGCCTTTCAACATTCTAGAGAGGATCGGGGTTGTCGCCTACAGACTTGACCTACCAGCTACTTTGGAGGGTGTGTACAACGTGTTTTACATGTCGCAGCTGAGGCACTATATTTATGACCCAACTCATGTGTTTGACCATTCAGAGGTCAGAGTGGGTCCTAGCCTCTCATATCAGGAGGAGCCTATTGGGATTGTTGATCGTTGAGAGAAGGTGCTACACAACCAGACGATTCCTCTCGTCCGAATAGCTTGTTGTCACCAATCTCCTAGCGAGTCGACTTGGGAGCGCAAAGATGAGATGAAAGAGCGTTTTCCTAGTCTTTTTGTTTGAGTGATTGTATGCATGTTGTTTTAGAATAAAAGTTTTAAATTTCGAGGACAAAATTTCTTTTAAGTGTATAGACTTGTAACTACCTAATTTTGAATTTCCTAATTTGAAAATCAATGCTATAATTTTTGGAAAATTATAAAATTATTTACAAATTTATTGTGAATTTGTTTTCTAATTCTGAATATTAATATTTAATTAATTAATTTTATTTCATAATTTATTTATTATTAACTAATTATGAATTATTAGTATTAAATATTTAGTTAATATTAATTCCAGAGTTATTAATTTGTTATTAGCTATTGTGAACCTACCAAGCCTTGGGCTTGGATTGTGGGCTAGCTATCCTAATTGCATACCAAGCTTGGGCTTGGATTGTGGGCCTATGGGTTTGGGTTAGAGAATATATAAATATTAGTTAGCATAATTATTTAGTTAGTTAGCCTTAACTATTAATTAGTTACTAAAGTACAGATTAGTTAGTGATTAGTTAGGGGTTAGTTAGGTCTGTTAGTGGGTTTCACTAAGTGCCTATAGATCTATTATAATTTATAATAGAGCTATTTTGGCTTAGAGAGCAATCTATCTATTCTCTATTAAAATAATGAGGACTTCTATTATTTTTTTACAATCAAATCCTACACCCTCTTTCTATCTCCTGACTCTCTCTCTACTCCCTTTCATGACCGATCAAGATCCGTCGTGCGCCGTCGCACTCCGGCCCTGCTCCGACATAGTTTCTGCCCCACCACTTCTCCAACCATCATACCATCACTCCAGCCGCCTAGTCTCCTCTACTGTCCCCAGCCACCACCATTTCCCCAACTATCACACCAGCACGATCACTCCAGCACCCATCACCACTGCTGACTGCCCTAACCCCCACTACTCCGGCCATCTAACACCACCAGCGCCTCCACCCTAGCTCCGCCCAGCCTCCTTCATCGACCTCACCATGACAGTACCCCGACCACCTTACTGTCATCGTCACTCACCAGGCCAGCATCCCACCACGATCTACAGCCACCACCCAAACAGAATACCTTACTCCGACCAAAACCCTAACTCCATCCAAACTCTATCGTCTCCCCTAACTCTACAGCTCCACCAATACTGACATCATCAGCAAATCACCATCGTGCACCACTGCCTAGCTCCGCCTACATCTCCAACTAACCCCACCGAGCCCACCACCTAGGTCTAACCTCTATTTCTCCGACCAACCCCATATTAGCCGAACCTATCGCCTACTTTAGTGACCCAACCTGTCAGGATCCGCACCCGTTTTTTTTTTAAAACGGATACGAGACGTGTCCAAGCCAGCCTACGCCGCAGTGTCGGCGGTAGAACGCTGTCACGACCATGAAAATCAAAATTACAAATAATGCTTATTCATAATTAATTTAACTTACAATGATTACAAGTTTTACATTTGTAGAAAATATAAACTTGTACAAATAAATGAATGACTACAACTCAACTAACTAGCTAGTCTCTAGGCTTTGTATGCAAGTATTTTCGTCACTCCCCAAGCTAAGTGAATCCATGGCTAACCTGAAAATGTTGGTTTCCAGTCAGAAATGGAACGAGCACAATTCACTGAATGCAATTTCAAATAAAGAAAATGACTATAAAATAAAGGTTAGACATCAATCATGAGTTTTGAAAATCAACAGTAAATACGGAAAACCAATAGCAATAAATAGACCCAAAATACTCTCCCCAACTGTTAGAAGTACCTTTGATATGTGATCGGTCTGGGGTACTACACCGCACGGTCTACGAGATCTACTTGCATGAAAAATAAACACGGTCTACGAGATCTACTTGCAGAAATTAAACAATGTCTACGAGATCTACTGCAATAAAATAAACAACGTCTACGAGATCTACTGCATAAAATAAACAATGTCTACGAGATCTACTACATAAAATAAACAATGTCTACGAGATCTACTGCATAAAATAAACAATGTCTACGAGATCTACGACATAAAAATAAACACGGTCTATGGTCGGATCACATATCCTTGGCACTTCTCATTCCCGACTCCACAATTTATAATAGAGTATAAAATCATATAACCAATGACTAATCAATAAAATATAGTAAAGATCAATATCGAAATGCAGACAATAAACTGTACTCGCATGTGGTCCTCTGCTGGTGAAACCGATAATCTGAACTACGCAATGTGCCACAATAGTCAAAACCCGTACAACAGTCCCCGAAAGCTGAAATAAATATTACCAATGTTTTTAGAATAGTCAAAACAGCTAGGATCGCCTGTCCTTAAGTCCAATTCTGGATACAGGGGCAAAACGGTAATTTTGGGTCAAAACGGTGTCCGCCGTTGGACCCGCTTTGCACTGAAAAGTGTGCCAGAGTCAACGGCCTCTAAAATCATCAAACTATATGTCTACGGATCTGGTTTTCTGATACGAACACAACCGTATGTCCAAAGTTGGATTCCGGCAGGCCGTGCACAAAATTGCCCGTTGAGTGGGACCGTGGGGCCCGTAAAACGGTGATTTTATCAACGGTCTCAGAATTGGACCAAACTTGGCATGCAGGACCAGAAAAATGATAAGGTCCTGTTGGCATAAGTTTTGTCTCGATCTGACAAGCGTGCACAAAGTAATTGAGAAATTTGCAAAGTGCACGATACGATAAATTTCGACGGATACGCATCAAATTCGTCGCGCACACGTGACCAATTTGAATTCCGTCAAAGCCGACACGACCAAGAAACCATTATGCAGCTTTCGATGCTTTCGGTTCGCGACCACGTCTCCCGGAATGGCGGGGCGGACGTGGTATCGGGTGAATTTTTTAAAAATTAATATTTCGAAAACACAGTTTTTCCTGATTTTCAATTCAACATCTCTTACTATCTAATCAACTAGAATTAAAACTAATGATGGGGTTTCTAGGTCGATTAGGTTGTCTTTAATACTGTTTAAATAGATTTTGAAATTTCTCTTCTGGTTAGCGGTAATTCGCCTTCCAATACAGGGGGTTGGGTCGGTTTTATGTCCTGTTTTAGGACTATTTTTCTCCGATTTGAATTCGTTTTCTCGTCGAACACAATACGTTTCGATTCAACATAGTAGGCTAGGGTTCGAGATGGTTAGGTTGAGAGTTTACCTGCACAATCATTTCGAGAAATGATGGCTCGATGATGTTGGAATCGCGTCGAGAAGGTGAGGTTTCCGCTGTGCGGCTGCTGCCGTTTCCGTTCACACCCGCGCGCGTCGGCGCTGCCGTGGCCTGCCTGTGGCCGCGCGCGACGGCACCCTAGCTGGGGGAGGTCGCCGGGGGACCATGGTGTCGGCGTGGCACTACTATGATTAGGGTTTTGATGAATTCTCCTACCCTCTCTCGCGTATATATAACAGAACGCGCGGCCGTTCAACAAACTGAGTTTGCTACAGTACTGTTGGGGTGTTTGGAGCATATGGCCCGGCCCGAGCTCGGCTTGGGCTGTGATTTCTTGGGCCAGAGTTCTTAGCTCAGTTAGAGTTGGATTTTGGTTAATTAACTTAGTAAACTATAACTGTCACCATACATCTCGGTGCTTGTATCCTGGAGGACGTGCACCAGAGTCCTGGATCCAATCGTCTCTATAAAATACGGGTGTGATATTAGGGCAGGCATTCTCATATATATTATATATAGTATTATATATAGTTATATATATATATACCCATACTCATGTATATATTTAAACATACATTTATATACACATATATGTATATTTATATATACACACATATATATATATATTTTATAATCACATACATATTCTTATATATATATATATATTTTATATATATATACACAAATATACATATATATATCTTATATATATACATATACACATACATTTATATATATATTCATTTATATATTTTATACGCATGTATGTATACAATCATGTATTTATATATATACACGTACACATATATCTTTATATATTTATGCATACGTACACATTAACACATATATAGTATATTTATCTATATCTATACGTCTAAAACTATATATACATATGTTTATATACTTACATATATTTATATAAGAATATTTATATATGTACACGTACATATATACATTCAAACCTAAGAAATAAATATGCTAAATACAATTTATAAATAGAAATACCTTATGCCTAAGTCTATATACAAAATTCACATAAATCTAATACAATATTATTTTATATATGTAAAAGCCTATTCTGCCATACACCATAAATACGCTTCTATCTATATATATATACAAGTATAAATGTAACCTAGATAGTTCCTATAAAGTCCAACATATTTGTTAAGGACAATTATTTACTATATTATCAACAAAACATTATTTAGTATTAAGAACCTATAATATACATAAATACAACCACCTTCATGAACTCGGCTATCGGGTCACTAAATTAGAATAGTGGTACGACATACGTCTAGATGGATGCTTTTGGTCTCACTATGAGCCTACACGGGATACGGTTGGGTTCGGGTCAGTTTGGTGCGACCGAGTCTTCTAAAATCAATAATCTAAATATTAAATAATTAAAACATGTTTAGAGGTTAAGTCGCAACTTGACCTGGTTTTCTTAGTTAAGACATCACTATGGCTCGGTCTTTCCTGGCATGGCTAATACACTAGCCAAAGCACGCCACTGCACTATCCGTGCTACGATTCCTAGTCGTCTGGTACTACAAAACTCAATCCTGGCTAAAATCATCTACCGAAATAATTATTATTTATAAAAGTCCAAAAATCACTATTTAAATCAAATAAATAAATAAAAAAATATTTTTGACAATTTTCGGGAAGGGGAGCTACAAATCTACCCACCTTAAAAATAATTTCGTCCTCAAAATTCTAACTCATAACTATTCCTTAAAAATAAAAAGGAAAGTCTACTTTAACCTTAATCTCCTTAAATTTTAATTCCTCGAAAATAGTTGTATCCTCCTTCTAGCCGTTTCGTAATTACGAATCCTCGAGGACTTCTACCCACCTTTGGTCACACTACTCCTCACAACTAAAATATATAATCTTCTAACTAGTTGTTAACAATCCTACCCCAGATACCTACTGCATATGATGTCTATAGACCTCTTATATCTATCAAATAACCCAAAATTTAACGTGCAGCAATTTACACAGGTAGCTAAAAATATTGATAAATTCTAGTAAGCATGACCCTTCTTCGCCCTGAAATAAGAAGGACAAAAAGATAAAAAAGAATAGTCGAGAGCAAATATGAAGTTTCACGAGCGGTAGAGAGTATCCAATGATACAGATATGAAGAGTTTATGAACCACTGCCTTATTTGCTAGATTGGACTACTCTAGTTCAGTCACTTTCTACGTCGAAGAGCCATTCGTTACCTAGAGTGGCCTGCCATCCGTGCAATACAGAAGTCTCGTTCTCGAAATCCTAATTCAAACAAGGTTCCATAATGGAACGAAATTTGAGAAATCAAGATTGTGGTCTTAATGGGTTCTCTATTTGGACATCAGTCGTTGATTGGATGAACATTGGGTTTCAATCCATGTTAACTGAACAAGATCCCAAGATAAAGTTATGTCTACTAGGCTAGGGTACCCTGAATAGGTTTCTACCCAAGGGTTGAGCTAGTTGCCTGTCAAGTTGGTTAGCTAAGTTCTTAAAGTCCAAAATGCGCCTTCGGTGACTCTTGTGTTTAAGTAGCACAAGAGGCCTCTATCGAGTGGCACAATAGTGGTATATGCGTAGCGGGCTTCGAATAGATCACTACCACTTATTGGGTTGAAGGAATTGAGTCAAAGTTGAGGCTCTAGTGGACGTCAGAAAGTTTACCGGTATTATGGTAAGGGTTATAGCTAGTCCTTTTAACCTGAAAGTCGTACCAAAAAAATAGAGTACAAGGGGACATGTTTGAGTGGGACATGACATACCTAGATGAAGGTGGACTCGTCTAGATCTTGCATATGAATTTTGTTGGAAGGTAACAACTGGTCTTGTGCTCCGAATATTAATGACACGGCCGGTGACACAAAATGATCTAATGGAAAAGTGGGAGTCCATAAGACACTAATTATCATCCTAATGAAAATTTATTCTAATCAATCGATAATCCTCGTATATCCAAAAACTTTAGGAGGCCTATAGTCTACCCACCTTAGAAGCTAGGACAGGGTTTTAGGAATATTGGGGTTAGAGGGTTCCCAAAGTCCGGATACTGTAACTCGACTCTTTGTTACTAGGGAATAAGGCATATCGGGATACGGTAGTCAAGTCAAGGATCGTTCCTCAATAAATGGAGAACGAGTGTGTACAATGACACAGGGTCGATAAAATAGGATGATCTACTCGTCCATAGTATACTAGAGTTATCGACGGGGTAACCAACTCTAAGGCACAAGATTTCTAACAATTGATTCGTGAATTTTCTATTTGTGTTAACCTGCCAGACTATCGTCACAAGAGTTGTAGTGATCGTGTATTGCTGTTGACAACTGTTAGATCATAATATGACATGGTATTTAAGCTATGGTATTGGCTAAGCTAGTGACTGAGGTGTTCCAACACTAGTTAGGTCTTAATAATAAAATTTACATAACTAGAGTAATATTTGTTGGAAACCAATCTCGGGATGAGTGTCACGGTAATTGATTACCCTATTGTCCACTCATCTCATGTCTAGCTGTGGCTTCGGTCGAGGAAGGGTTGATTCAAGGCTTAAAGGTTGCTAGTTAAGGCGAGCTTCCAGCAAATAATTAGAGACTCACAACATTTGGTTTCTTGAGAATAAAGAGTCTCCTAGGTTGGCATTCTGACTAAGGGTAAAACCCTAATCATTCTCAAATTCAGATGGCTCGAAAGTCTCAATAGTAGTTTGAGGGTCGATGGGAGAACAAGTAACTCAATCACATGACTGGCCGATGGTAGCTACACTTGTGCCTACCATTTTCATAGCCATGTGAATACTCTGTATCTCTCTACTATCACGAGCTTTCGTCTTTCCAAATCGGTGAAAGACAAAAATAATAAGGAATTCAAGGAAGATGTTACTGAATACAATTTTGTGATTCAAGGGCGAACATATAATTCAAGAAGAATTGTTAAAGCAGTCACGGGTGATATCCTAGATACCTATATATCTCCATCCACGTAGTGTAATTAAACGAAGAGCGAACCAAATGCATCATGGTTGATCAGACCATAATACACTGATTCTGATTAGACAATAAGTTAGCAGGCATCCCCACTAAACATATGCCTCAAATCAAGCTCGAGAACAGAGTGAGCTTATAAAACTAAGCTGTGACAGCAGCGTTTGTTAAGATAGTTGAATACAATTATGTGAGATTTTTGAAAGAAGGCACAAGTGGTTCGAGTTTTGTGAGATTCAAAACTTACCCGGTGTTCTTGCTTATACAGTTTTCCTACTATCTTCTTATCCACAAGGACTTGGTCGACTAATGGGTTATGACCTCTAACTTCTGTATTCTAGGTAAACCTATTAGTGTCAATCAATTTCCTCGTCAGTAAGTCACAAGGACCACAGAATGCTAGGTCGGGAGACATGCTACCCAACTTACAAAACTTCCACTAATATCGGCTTTGGGTCTTATGGGACTGCATGGCATTGCCCTATCCTCTATGGTATCCCAAACTTGTAATCACATTTGAAGTCATTTCACCGCGGATTACGCCTCGCCCGTATACTCTGGCTGTGGTAAACCCTTGGTTTCGTAACTCAATATGATACAAAATCGAACACTTCTTAACTCTCTCCAATATTGGCTCAAGGGTATCTACGATCAAGAGATGACCACTAGCCATAGTTTTGGCAATATCCCATCACCTATATTTTCTTAAACTAATTTCACCTCTAGGGGTTGTGTCTCGCCAGTGCGCTGCTGGCTGCAGTGTATCCATAGTTCCCAAAATTTAGTTAAATGGCGACAGTGCGCTGTTGTCCTGCCATTATGAGTTAACTAACATTCCTCTAACTATATCTGTAAGAATTCATGAGCTTCTAGAGATTCAAACATGTTGACTATGAAATAAAGCGTAAGTATCTATCAATCGCAACCCTACAATAAATGGAGAAAGTAACTGAAGTCAAGGAAATATAAATATTCTAATATCTATTCCATGTATATTCAAACATTTGAGGAAAACTTTGATTCGAAACTAACTCGAGTTTCGTATATGGTTAACGTAATTAGAAATTATATAAAAATAATTCTTAGGGCAAAAAGGAACTAAACAGGTAATTCGGGCTAAGATATGGTGGCGATATCTAAAGAGGCAAGAGAATGAATTGAATAATCTATCAATGTTAGATCATTAATTCTATGAAGCCCTGCCTTTCCAAGGGAACAATCTATCCAAATTAGATTACATCGTCATATCAAGAGATAATAGTGTACCTATGGGGATCTGATAAACTATCAAAATTAATAACTCCTTATCTACATTGCATGGCCTAGACTACCCATCGGTAAATTTGTATAAGGGACTCTTAGTCCTAGTCATTCTCGTAAATTAAATTAATTTCTAATTCGTGAATGAGCATTTCTAGTCGCAGGCTCGCAATAGTACGACTAACTTAAGTACTATCATGAGTTCGCATGATTTGCGAAAACTGACCTGCATGGGCCACCACAAAAACTTGTCACGATCCGCACCCGTTTTTTTTTTAAAAACGGATACGAGACGTGTCCAAGCCAGCCTACGTCGTAGTGTCGGCAGTAGAACGCTGTCACGACCATAAAGATTAAAATTACAAATAATGCTCATTCACAATTAATTTAACTTACAATGATTACAAGTTTTATATTTGTAGAAAATATAAACTTGTACAAATAAATGAATGACTACAACTCAACTAACTAGCTAGTCTCTAGGCTTTGTCTGCAAGTATTCCCATCACTCCCCAAGCTAAGTGAATCCACGGCTAACCTGAAAATGTTAGTTTCCAGTCAGGAATGGAACGAGCACAATTCACTGAATGCAATTTCAAATAAAGAAAATGACTATAAAACAAAGGTTAGACATCAATCATGAGTTTTGAAAATCAACAGTAAATACGGAAAACCAATAGCAATAAATAGACCCAAAATACTCTCTCCAACTGTTAGAAGTACCTTTGATATGTGATCGGTCTAGGGCACTACACCGCATGGTCTACGAGATCTACTTGCATGAAAAATAAATACGGTCTACGAGATCTACTTGCAGAAATTAAACAATGTCTACGAGATCTACTGCAATAAAATAAACAATATCTACGAGATCTACTGCATAAAATAAATAATGTCTACGAGATCTACTGCATAAAATAAACAATGTCTACGAGATCTACTGCATAAAATAAACAATGTCTACGAGATCTACTGCATAAAAATAAACACGGTCTATGGTCGGATCACACATCCTTGGCACTTCTCATTCCCGACTCCACAATTTATAATAGAGTATAAAATCACATAACCAATGACTAATCAATAAAATATAGTAAAGATCAATATCCAAATGCAGACAATAAACTGTACTCGCCTGTGGTCCTGTGTTGTGAAACCGATAATCTGAACTACGCAATGTGCCACAATAGTCAAAACCCGTACAACAGTCCCCGAAAGCTGAAATAAATATTACTAATGTTTTAGAATAGTCAAAATAGCTAGGATCGCCTGTCCTTAAGTCCAATTCTGGACACAGGGGCAAAACGGTAATTTTGGGTCAAAACGGTGTCCGCCGTTGGACCCACTTTGCACCGAAAAGTGTGCCAGAGCAACGGTCTCTAAAATCGTCAAACTACATGTCTACGGATCCAGTTTTCCGATACGAACCCAACCGTATGTCCAAAGTTGGATTCCGATGGGCCGTGCACAAAATTGCCCGTTGAGTGGGACCGTGGGGCCCGCAAAATGGTGATTTTATCAACGGTCTCAAAATTAGACCAAACTTGGCATGCAGGACCAGAAAAATGATACGATCCTGTTGGCGTAAGTTTTGTCTCGATCTGACGAGCGTGCACAAAGTAATTGAGAAATTTGCAAAGTGCACGATACGGTGAATTTCGACGGATACGCATCAAATTCGTCGTGCACACGCAACCAATTTGAATTCCGTCAAAGCACACACGACCATGAAGCCGTTATGCAGCTTTCGATGCTTTCGATTCGCGACCACGTCGCCCGGAATGGCGGATCGGACGTGGTATCGGGAGAATTTTCTAAAAATTAATTTTTTGAAAACACAGTTTTTCCTGATTTTCAATTCAACATCTCTTACTATCTAAACAACTAGAATTAAAACTAATGATGGGATTTCCAGGTCGATTAGGTTGTCTCTAATACTGTTTAAATAGATTTTGAAATTTCTCTTCAGGTTAGCGGTAATTTGCCTTCCAATACAGGGGGTTGGGTCGGTTTTATGTCCTGTTTTAGGACTGTTTTTCTCCGATTTGAATTCGTTTTCTCGTCGAACACAATACGTTCGATTCAACATAGTAGGCTGGGGTTCGAGATGGTTAGGTTGAGAGTTTACCTGCACAATCGTTTCGAGAAACGATGGCTCGATGATGTTGGAATCGCGTCGAGAAGGTGAGGTTTCCGCTGTGCGACTGCTGCCGTTTCCGTTCACACCCGCGTGCGTCGACGCTGCCGTGGCCGGCTTGGGGCCGCGCGCGGCGGAGCCCTGGCTGGGGAGGTCGCCGGGGGACCATGGTGTCGGCGCGACACTGCTATGATTAGGGTTTTGATGAATTCTCCTACCCTCTCTCGCGTATATATAACAGAACATGCGGCCGTTCAGCAAACTGAGTTTGCTACAATACTGTTGGGGTGTTTGGAGCATATGGCCCGGCCCGAGCTCGGCTTGGGCTGTGATTTCTTGGGCCAGAGTTCTTAGCTCAGTTAGAGTTGGATTTTGGTTAATTAACTTAGTAAACTATAACTGTCACCATACATCTCGGTGCTTGTATCCTGGAGGACGTGCACCAGAGTCCTGGATCCAATCGTCTCTATAAAATACGGGTGTGATATTAGGGCAGGCATTCTCATATA
>JANAVB010030111.1:0-25892 GCA_029216955.1 Iris pallida | reverse complement strand
CTGCACATGGAAACTATATGGGTGTCATACTCAACTGTACTGGTGAAATGAGCTCCTCGCCCATCCATACAAAACTAACACGTTTAATTTACTTTGTGCAACATAGTCCCTTTTTGATTGTCTTCCTACTCTTGCCTTAGGATCAGTTTTAGGACAAACGCCTTGGCCTATTTTGTGTCTCTAGACCATTTCATGCTTGCAACATCAACGTCGACTCAACAATGTTAACCTATCAAGTCGTGCTTACCTTTCGACCAAAATCAGAGATGCAACTACACGATAGACTCCTTTTCCACGTGACCGTGCTACAAAACCCATATTGAGGCCATGCCTCGCATTTCAGTAAGACTAAACCACATTTCCGCCTCGCGGCCCATGCTACTTTGATCACCAACTAACCCAATCAAGAGCTCTGAGTTAAGTATCACTCGACCGACTTACCTTGGGCGATTCCTGACTTAAACTCGAACAACTCAAACCCAACTTATACAACTCACATATCAACTCTTGAGACTCGATGCACATCTCGTGCCAAAGCACGTCGCTTATGTTATAGCCATTCTTAGGACCAAACATTTGTGTTCTAACTGTACACACATTCAACAACTCAGCTCAATCCAAAGGCACACACGCGGATTGCCGCCGCCGACTCATCTATATGAATTGTCACTGACTCCCAGAGCCATGGACTCCTCTAGCTTTTGTTAGACGGGTTCCCTTTCAGCGCAAGGTAGCTAGCCCCGCTGCAAGTCTCCGCCTAACCCGTGCCCAGTACAGCTAATTACTAGTTTCCAATCGCGGCCGCAACGGTCCCGTGGCCGCCGGGTTGTCGTGCAGGGAAACGACCCACCTTGTCGATAAGTTGTCCATGACCATGCATGACTCGACTCAAACTGACGTCTCACACAGTCATGCTACCTCTAGTGTCACTATTTCTTTCAGGGCCAAGTTCAATACTTCTTTTCTTCTGAGACCGCCTCGACGACCTATAGCAGCGAGCATACTTCTTTCTTCTGAGACTACCTCGACGACCTATATGCGAGCATACTTTTTTCTTGCCCTTTTTCCAAACACAATGAATCAACCGTAGCCCGTGCCTTAAATAATGCTAAGTCCGTGCATCGTGCCTTAAGCCAATCATGTTCTACACAACACTACCGCCCGAATCATACTTTATACGACGGGCCTTGGGATTGTGGGACTATTCAACTCATGAATGCCTATTTGATAGTCCCGGCCTTACTTAACTTTGCAACAACTTGACGAGCAAAGATTGCGTCAAGCCTTCCGTCGTGGGAACGTGCCGTGCACACATTCGACTTCGAACGACCAAGTCATTTGGGTGCCTAGACTTATGTCACAATCCGTTCAATGCAACTTAACGTATGGGTAAACCAAGGCTATGCCAAGCCTTGGACGATGGGGCCGTGCACGCTTTATGAAGCATTCATGCGGGCGACGCCTATGACTTAGGCTACATTCATAACTTTGCCTACTCAACCAACTTTCCTTCTTCCAAACCATGGAACGAAGGATCGAGTGTCATTTTCAAAGCACGCCGTGCACCAACTCTAAGCCGACCATTGGACCTTTTCATATTCTAACTTATTTTGACCTATCGGGATTATTCCTTTAGCTATTTGGATTCGTCTCTTTTATTATCAAGCCTACTTGTACAAGTTGAAAATATACGATTTATTATGTGAAGGCTAAGATGAGGCAAGTTTACCGAAACTACCCCACCTGAGCGAGCGGTCGCCTCGACCGAGCGATGTCTTCGAGCAGCCGTTGCAAGGCTAAGTCCGAATGCCGTTAGCATTCCGATTCCTCTGATTGACTGAGCGGGACGGGCACTACATCATACACCACTAAGAAAAAGTTTCATCTTCGAAACTAACTGAGTACTTACTTATTGACTTATCACTTTACTCAACATTCAAGAACTCTCGCACATACTACGCCATACATTTTCTCAATCCGAGCCACGCTCGCACTACCCTCAATCTTTTCTTTGAAATACTATTTCAAAATCCTAGACCCTTTTCTATTCCTCTAGTCTCACTTGATTTAACGTATCACTTAGTTGGATCGTGCACATATTCTAGGCGTCCCAAAATACATGTATTTCAGCCAAGCCTCGTGATAGAGAATCCACCAACACCACTCGAGTCGGATCGTGCATATATTCGGGCGTACCTGATATACATGCATGTCAACCAATACTCGCGAGTGGTTCCTCCATAAATCCTACCACTTCGCACTCGGACGTCTGTCTAACCGCTAGGCTATGTCTTTCCGTCAGTATTGGAATCATAGTTCCCAAACAACAATATCAACACTGACCCCATCCTAAGGTCAAACCAAATTGATAGTACGGGGTTTCTATCCAAGCTCGCATCACTCCGATTTCTAAACTTCGAGCATAGATTGCCTACATACATCCCAATATTTGTCGCACGGGGTCCGAGTCATTCAGCAAAGCTATCCTACGATAATTCACGTTCAACCAATCCTCGACAAGAACATATCACTCGTTCATCAAGCCATTTCGTATAGTCTATCTCTTCGAACACGTTCGACATAATCCGCCTATCAATCTCCAAGTCAAGCATGCTACGACACAATTCATCGCTAAACCAAAATTTTATATTCCATACTTCCGAAGTCATTCATCCCAATTCACGTAATCGATCACAAGGTCGTCCGACTTAACAATATGTTGCGCTCCGATCTCATGCGAGTCAGATTATCTCCGGTGGGCACGAATCACCATGTACGCTCCCGCGAGAGAATCGTTTTCATCGGGACATAACTCTTATTTTGTGTCTAGACTAATTCATTCTCGATGCACGGATTGGACCTACTCAATCCTCAAGTTTCATTCATTCGTCAATCATAAGTCCTACAAATCCTCGAGTTCACCTTTACATCAAGCCAACAAGTCAAGATAATCAAAGTTGCCGCGTCCTGATTTTTCGAGTTCGATCATTCTCACGACATAAATCACCATGTCAGCGCTCACGCGGAACGACCACCCCAAATCCGATACGACGCATGTGCGAGGCTAGAGTCGCGCTCGCACAAGACAAGAATATCGACGCTGTTGTTATCCGCGTAACCCTCAAGACACTTCTATTTTTATCCAACATTCATCCCATCAAAATCCAAAGTATAGCATCCAACCGAACAATAACACTTGTACGATCGTCATTCGCCGAGTCAGAGTACCATCGAGTTATCGCATATCGATCTTTGATACGCCTCAATACCATCGATGATATGCGTAACCTGACGATCTTCCTTTGCAACCAATTTTGAGTCGTACGAATAGTGATATCGTCCGACTGAATAATCTCCAATATTTAAACTCAAGTTCGATCATTATCCCTCTAATCATTCACAACATCAATTTTCCTCAAACCCAAATTTACGTATTCTTCATCCGTCTATTTTAAGTCATCGTCCAACGTATTTCCTCAAGTCGCATCATTCCTTACTAACTCAAATCATCGAGCAACATTCAATCCAATTCTTAGAGTCATTGCATAACTTCAAATTTTAACTTTTTCATGCACGCTATCTTCTCATCGTGCTAACTTTCTCTATACGATTTCACCTATCGATTCCTTTTATCAAGCATCCGTTCGCTATACCTTAACTTTTCTTCGATTTAATTTACCTACTCAATCACCTTCGTATTTCATACTAGCGCAATCCTCGATCTCATTCACATTCTGTGCACATCAATTTCTAGGTTGTTCGAATCAACTCATCCAAATCTTCAAGACTACATCTTATTCAACGACACTCAATCTAAGGCTTTGCATAATACGACGCTTGCTGATAGACTCACCAATACCCTACATCCTCAATCGATCGATCGACATTCCTGAGACTATCGCATACACCACCGAGGAATGAAGTCATTCAACAAATCCTCAACTTATCATTTGATTCAAAATCGACTTCTTCAAATTTTTCGTTCAAACCATTCCTCAAATTCCAAGCACGCTCATCTATATCGCATCGACGTTATCGTCGCTCGATAGCACCCTATCGACAGTCATCTCACTTTACTCAATCGAGTTCAACTCATTCTAGCTCAAAACATTAAGAATCCTGCACTCGACTTTGCTAAGGTCAACACAATCCTTGGTGTATATGCCCAGCCCGACTTAGCCAACCGTGCTTACGCAAACTATCTTTTTATTTTTATCAAAAACTGTTCTCTTACGTTTTGCAAAATAGATAGACTTATTGTATGGACATCCGTGGGACATTTGAAAGAGAGCTCACCAAAGATATCAACTTGCGAAAGCATAATTCAGACTTTACAGAAATAACGGAGTTAAAAGAATTCAATCGATAGTCCAAGGACGTAAAGCCGTGCTCTGATACCATTATGTCACGCCTCGCTCCCGTAGGAGCGATCGTCCTCGCTAAGGCGTGATGCCGTACGAGCCTAGGTTGCGCTCGTGCAAGGCAGGTTCCATAACGGTCGATTTCAGCGGCTGCGACGGGGTCGTCGTACAGAAGTTCCAAGAAAAGACATTGAATAATAGTAGCAAAATTTGAAGCAAAACAAAAGTCATTTCAAACTACTCTTTTATTGATATTGAAACAAATGTTTCAATGGGGCGCAAGGCCAAGATTACAATTCTCTCAAGCTCAATCAAGCTCACTCATCTCACATTACAAGTCACTCAGCTCTCTCTCATCTCTCAAATACAAGTCTTGAGCCAACGGATGCTTTAGAAGGCGACGTCCATACATTATGTCCCTATAAGTCTTGACTCCATACGGTTGCATGCTTCGAATCGCCAAGGAACTCCGTACCTCGACGCATCCAAGCGATCTCTGCACCATGAGCTTCTACTTGTGCCTGCACATGGAAACTATGTGGGTGTCAGTACTCAACTGTACTGGTGAAATGAGCTCCTCGCCCACCCATACAAAACCAACACGTTTGATTTACTTTGTACAACATAGTCCCTTTTATGATTGTCTTCCTACTCTTGCCTTAGGATCAGTTTTAGGACAGACGCCTTGGCCTATTTATGTCTCTAGACCATCCCGTGCTTGCAACATCAACGTCGACTCAACAATGTTAACCTATCAAGTTGTGCTTGCCTTTCGGCCAAAATTAGAGACGCAACTACACGATAGACTCCTTTCCACGTGACGTGCTGCAAAACCCATATTGAGGCCGTACCTCGCATTTCAGTAAGACTAAACTACATCGCCGCCTCGCGGCCCATGCTACTTTGATCACCAACTGACCCAATCAAGACCTCTGAGCTAAGTGTCACTCGACCGACTGCCTTCCGACGATTCCTGACTTGAACTCGAACAACTCTGTAACACCCAGTTTTTCAGATGAGGGTAATTTTGAAATTTTGTAATTATTAATTATTTATTTGATTCACATTATATTTTTAGTGATTTTTAATAATTTTTAAACTATTTAAAAAATTGGTTTAAGTCATGACTTGTGATTTTGATGTGCTGCCAGTGAATCCCTAGAGACTGCAGACCTAGAGCCTAACCATGTCATTAGGATGATTAATTATCATTTTTAGTCTAGGGGTAATTTGGTCATTTTGACTTATTAAATTATTTGATGATTTAATGAATTGGTGATTTCTAGTTTGACTTTGACTTGTTGAGACCTAGTGGACTAGCCTAGAACCTAACCCTAGCTATGGTAACCCTAGTCTAACTTGAGTTAACCTATTTTAGTCATTAGAGAATAGTTTTAGAATGAGGGGATTTGGTTTAGTGAATTTAAGTCATGGCATGTGGTTTCATGAAATGACTTATGGCTTAATTATTTAATTGATCATGACTTAAGCTCATGGGCTATTTAGTGAACCCTAACCCTAATTTTTGAGCTTATGAACAGCCACATAGGGATCGCCACCCTATATAAACACTTATTCATTAGGGCTTGCCTTTTTTTTATTATTCCAACACTTGGAGAAAAGAAAGGTATTTTTCCCTTCCAAAAATTCTCATTTTATTCATTTGATCTCCTTTTTCATCCTAGTCTTTTGCATTGGGGTTCTAATTTAAGTTTATGGATTGTTGGTGGAGAGATATTTCAGTTTGGGATCAATTTGGAGCATTTGCCATCAAGAAGAACACCCCCCATTTGAAGCCTTTTCTTGCAAATTGCACCTATAGGTAAAACCCCTTAAATTGAATTATTATTTTGATTTCTTTGCATGTTAGGCTAGGCTTAGGTGTCCCCTAGCTGTACCTCGAAATTGGGTGGATTTCGTGTCCGTTTGGTATCCGTATCGGACACGTGTCATAGTGTATGTTAGGTGTTCGATGAAATGCCCCTAAGGATTTTATTTTCGATGTTTGCTAAACTAATTACATGATTTTGAAGCTCTTGATGTGTAGATTCATTGTGTTGAACACTGAGCACGATTCGATGCATATTTGTGTCCAAATCGGACACGTATCGCTACACGATACTGTGCACTGGCCTCGTACGGCTATCCTGCTGCTCGAGTGTCCTAGCGGACACGACACAGCACCCCGATACCTAAAAATTGGTGTGTGGGTGCGGGCACTGACTGACAGAATCCCCACAAAATTTTGTGTGTCCTCGTTGTCTGTACACGAAGGAAACGAGGCTGCACGTCTCGTGCCTGCTCGTGCACGCTGTGCGCGTCCCCTGCATTTCGGGGCTGACACAGGACACGAAACTTCAGTAGGACACGTGGAATTTGGCGAGGTGATGGGTCCCATGTCTGACTAGACCCTCACCAAGTTTCGTAGCACTTGGTTGCGAGTCAAGGAAGTTCTCGAGCTCGCATCAAAATTCCCTCACACGCACACACGCGATTTCGAGCCACTGATACGGCTTTGAAACTAGGACACGACACATCTTGGGGTTCGTGCAGGCACCTGGACACATCCCCCTAGTCTAGGTGGACACGTGTGCATGACCACGACACAGTTGGTGCAACACACGTGTCTCTACCTCACTCGACACACATGCACGATGCTTGTGTACACTGTTTTCTGTTTTATGTGTCGTATGGGTGATTGGACTGATTGTGTCCTATTTGTGGACACTGGGACACACTCCCAACACTCTCTCGCATGACACCAACATTACCAACCTACTGATTTGAGTTTTAGCTGCTATTTCTAAATCGAATTTGTAAGATTTCTGTATTCCTGATATATGAAGCCTGTCATTGTTTTCTATATTCACACTGAGTTCCTAGTACAGGTGTACACACCACTGCATTGCTCTATAACACACACACACGCATTGTCACATTGTCCATGTTCCATGTAAACCCTGTCATATACACCACACTGAATTCCTGAGAATCATTTCCCATTGACACATCACTAATTTCTGAGATTAAATCAATTTCCAGTTATTGCACTACTATTTCCTGTGTTAAACACACATATACTGTTCACTGGTTCCATTCCTTGTTAACACACTGTTGTCCCTATTACATTACACCCATTGATACACACCCACGAGTTCAAAATCTGAGAATCTATTACACATTCATGTATGCACATTTTCCACACCACTGAATTCATTCACTGTATTCACATATTTGATTAGCTTTGTATATGTATTAGAGGGATGTGAGGGTTAGATACTTGGGTAATGGCAAGATGTTGGGAGCCGGTCATGTTAGTATCGTTAGGACACCTTGTATCAGATGTGTAGTATACTAGTGTGTGTCAGAGGTTAAGGTTGGTTGTATTTGCTAGTGTCTGGTAGAGTGTGCTTGTGTAAGTATTTGAATGCAGCCTTGCTTATAGGTATAGCAGTATTAGGGAGAGGCTGGATGTTTCCTGCACTGTAAGAGCAAGCAAAGGCCTGGCAGAAGTAGGGGTTTGTGAGTGAGAACTTGGACATGTTGAGTTTAGTCCTATTTGACCAAGTCGTAAGGGATTAGGGTATTTACTTGTCCTACTTCCCTTTTAGCTTCACATCCATCTCTAACAAGTGTTCGGTCCATATTAGACTAGGTATCTGTCCATCATTCAGTGTTCAGTTGACTATGGGTGTCTACCCTGCCTTGAAACACCACTAAAGTTCAGATTTGGCCTATTGTTTCAGTCACTTTCCTTGTTTGTAGCATAGAGACAGGTTAGAGCCTAGGCTGAGTATGGTATCCCAAGTTTGCACTTCAGGAAAGTAGATAAATAGGTAATGGATAGTTTACAGTCTATGTGAGGGATATAGGTTTAGATATATATGGGGTTGCTTGCATTATTTTTCCATTGTTGCCTTCCTAACTGAAATTTGATTTTAATTCCTAATTTCCTATTATCTAAACTGTTCTGTTTTACTAATACCAACTGTCTTGACACTGGTTCAATATCCCCACTTATTCCCTGATAATGACACATTAACACACACACATACAATTGTAATTCCTGAAATTAAATACACAATTCCTGAGTGGCATTACCCTGTTTTGGCACAACCCTATGCACACATACTCTTGGCCTTGCCTTCCCCTCTCTATATCTTTATAAATGTGTTTGTATGTATATTGTGCTATATATATGTATATATGATATATGAATTGGTTTGATATGGTTTTGTTAAGCCATGAGTGGTTGTATAGGTACTGGTATAGGTTTAGTCTTATGGTATGTCTATATAGTGTCATTTCCTTATAGGCTTTGGTATAGGAATGTGGTTAGACTGGAATGACTTGTTAGACAAGTTGACCATGAGTTTGACCTAGCTTGACTAGGTAGTTGACCCAATAGCCTAGAGTTTGACCAAACCCTAAAAGTTTGACCTTTGACCTTTGACCAAGACTTGACCTCAGAGCCCAAGTTGACCTAGTTTGACTTGGTTTGACCCAGAGTTGACCAAGTTTGACTTGACCTAGATTGGCTTAGAAATCATATAGATTGCATTAGTTCTTTCATTTACCTTATACTGAACACTTCATAACCTGTACTGTTCTATTTAGGACATTGTGACTCCGATACAGACATCTGACATTATACTACCCTTTTCAGAGTATCAGGCGAGTACATTCTCTAATAGTTCTCTCACTTAATTGTCAATTAGTGTACTTCAGTTATAGTTAGTTTTATGTGATTCTCTGTTACAACATGTATGGATATTTCTGGATTCATGTATGCGACACACATACCAAACTTATCTGGCCTCTATTACTGGAATCACTGGAATCATTCTGGAATCATTCTGGAATTTATTTCTGGAATCATCATATTTTGGCTGGACTCATCTCGATTCTCGTGTCGAATTCTGGATTCATTTGTATTACGGGGCAGGAAAATATCGAGTAAGACATGTAGACATACCCCAAATCTGGAATCTTCCAACTGGAATCTACTGGAAGCATAGCCATCTCTCGTCTGATCAGTGAGAGATGTGCCTGATTACCTACAGCCGTTTACATATCGATCTCGATATTTTAAGACACACTATTAGAGTATAGCTGGTCTCACCTGGATTCTTGATCACTACCTATAATCATCTTGTACTGGATTCATCTTGTATTAGATTCATCTCGTACTGGATTTATAGTAGTTTTACACTTGTTTTACATTTACTGCCTGGACTCATTATGTTACTTTAGTTCAGCTAGATTTATTTTACAGTCTTTATTGCCATCATTCTTCTCTTGATTTAGTTACTTACTTTCCTTGTATCTTATCTGTTCTCCATACCATCACCTGTATATAAACTGCCATATTCATCAATAAAACTGTCTATAACTGCTTTATAGTTCTCTGTCATTACTTGGGTTTTCTTGATGAGTTGTACTCGTTCCTGTCCTGACTGGACCTGTTGAAAATTTTACAGATGATTGCCCTGAGGACACATGCCCTACATATTACTGTGGAGATGGCTTAGCTACCTTTGGCCCCGACACTCAGGAGTGATCGGGAGATTAGCTAGATGTTTGCTTAGCTTTCATGTTTTAGAACTGGAGTTGTATATAAGTTGAGATTTGTAGTTGAGATTGTTTGAGATTATATTATTAGTTGTTGGTTTTATTTCTATTATTAGTCTTAGTTTTAATCTTCTGTGATATCTTATCGTTCTTAGACTGTGATTGAGATTCATTATATCTATACTTGTCCTCCGTTCGGAGTTGAGATTTGACAAGTACATTATATAATTGCGTGAGTTATTGATTAGATAGTAACCTAGGACAGCGTTCTACCGTCGACACTGCGGCGTAGGCTGGACGTACCCACGTCTCGTGCCCTAACTCTAGGGTGCGGGTCGTGACACATTTTTAGTGGTGGCCCATGCAGGTCGAGAGTCGCATTAGTACGATATCGTGGTAGTACGACGACTTAGTTGTACTGCTGTGAGCCTGCGATAGGATTGAGGGATAGGCTTTAACGGAGAGGCGTTCAATCACAGTTAGGAAAATTATGCTTTAATTCATGCCATCTACATATCTTACTGATTGTCTTCTTTGAGATAAACTGTCCTCCTTTGATTTTATTGATTCATGCTCAGTATTGACTTCTTTTTTGATCTGTCTTCAGGACGGTGGAGACACGATCACATCGTACTGGTACAGCAGTCGCTGTAGAGGGGTTTGCCACCTCTCACCTTCAGCAGTCAGTTCCCGGTACCGCAGCCCCAGTCATGCCAGCTGGGGTAGGCGTTTCAACAGTTTTCGGAGGAGCACCTGCACTAGCTGGAAGGCAGAGTCCGGTGCTTCCTGAGATCCTTCCACCGCAGCAGCCTCCACCTGCGGGGATGGTAGATGCTACTCATCTATTCTCTTTTGTGGAGAGGATTCTGGCGTGTCATCAGCAGCAGCAGCAGCGACAGACTACCGATTTCCGTCAGGGGATTGACGAGGCACACCAGCTGGTTCGTACTACTGTGGAGATGGTGACTGCTCAGGGGGAGCAGCAGCAACCTCGTTGGAAGGAGAAGAATATACAGGACTTCCATAAGATACATCCCAGAAAGTTTCTGGGTACTGAGGGCATTCATTATGCAGACGACTGGATAGAGCATATCGAGGAGATATTCAGGCTGGCAGCGATACCAGATCGACTCCATATCGAGGCGGCGGGCAGTCAGATGCAGGACTTAGCCCGTGCGTGGTACCAGACGGATCCTAGGGTGGGAGTTGAGGGCCAGACTTGGGCCCAGTTCAAGGAACTGTTCAAGGAGCAGTTCTTTCCTGATGTGGCCTTGGGAGGCATAGAGGCACAGTTTGAGGGTATGGTTCAGGGAAACCAGACAGTAGCTGAGTACGCTAGAGAGTTTTGTCGATTAGCCCGGTCCATAGATGACTTGACTGAGACGACGAAGGCAAGAAATTTCTGCCGAGGCTTGATTAGGGAGGTTCGGTCGCTGACTAAGAGCGACCGAAACGCTACCCTTGCGAAGATATTTTCTTGAGCCATAGCAGCGGAGGACGACCTGGGGTTGAAGTTGAAGAGGGGTCGTGACTTCCAGAGTGGTAGCAGTAGCGGAGACCAGGCCAAGAGGCCTCACGTTCAGATTCAACAGACCCGGGCACCAGTGATGGTTCAGCAGGTGCAGTATCAGTATCGGGGTCAGGACCCGAAGACGATCATTTGTTCCTACTGCAGGAAGTTGGGACACACCAAGGAGCAGTGTAGGAAGAGGCTGAAGGATTGCTATTCCTGTAGGTCTGAAGCCCACCAGAAGATAGACTGTCCCTTTGTACCTCATTTTGAGGGAGCTAGGCCACCTGTAGCTCAGCACCAGAGGGGTGGAGCTTTTGTGATGGCGGTCGAGGATACCGACGCTGCAGGTGATGGGTTAGCAGGTGTGTCCTTCTCATTCTTCTTCTCCACTTTTCTGTGTGATTCCATTAGTACCTGCCAGGATATCGTTTATGATTTACTAGATAGTGTAGCTACCCTGTTTGAGATTGTGAAATCACGACCAGTAGGATTGTGTTGTTTTGACTTTAATTGATTGGGGGTTTGACCTAGTAGGGGTACGATCATCTTAATTTCGAGGACGAAATATTTCTAAGGTGGATAGGATTGTAACACCCAGTTTTCCAGATGAGGGTAATTTTGAAATTTTGTAATTATAATTATTAATTATTGATATTTGATTCACATTATGATTTTTAGTGATTTTTAATAATTTTTAAACTATTTAAAAAACTGGTTTAAGTCATGACTTGTGATTTTGATGTGCTGCCAGTGAAACCCTAGAGACTGCATGACCTAGAGCCTAAACATGTCATTAGGATGATTAATTATCATTTTTAGTCTAGGGGTAATTTGGTCATTTTGACTTATTGAATTATTTGATGATTTAATGAATTGGTGATTTCTAGTTTGACTTTGACTTGTTGAGACCTAGTGGACAAGTCTAGAACCTAACCCTAGCTATGGTAACCCTAGTCTAACTCGATTTAACCTATTTTAGTCATTAGAGAATAGTTTTAGAATGAGAGGATTTGGTTTAGTGAATTTAAGTCATGGCTTGTGGTTTCATGAAATGACTTATGGCTTAATTATTTAATTGATTATGACTTAAGCCCATGGGCCATTTAGTGAACCTTAACACTAATTTTTTAGCTTATGAATAGCCACATAGGGATCCCCACCCTATATAAACACTTATTCATTAGGGCTTGCCTCTTTTTATCATTCCAACACTTGGAGAAAAGAAAGGTATTTTTCCCCTTTCCAAAAATTCCTATTTTATTCATTTTATCTCCTTTTTCATCCTAGTCTTTTGCATTGTGTTCTAATTTAAGTTTATGGACTGTTGGTGGAGAGATATTTCAGATTGGGATCAATTTGGAGCATTTGGCCATCAAGAAGAACACCCCCCATTTGAAGCCTTTTCTTGTAAATTGCATCTATAGGTAAAACCCTTTAAATTGCATTATTATTTTGATTTCTTTGCATGTTAGGCTAGGTTTAGGTGTCCCCTAGCTGTACCTCGAAATTGGGTGGATTTCGTGTCCGTTTGGTGTCCGTATCGGACACGTGTCGTAGTGTATGTTAGGTGTTCGATAAAATGCCTCTAAGAATTTTATTTTCGATGTTTGCTAAACTAATTACATGATTTTGAAGCTCTTGATGTGTAGATTCATTGTGTTGAACACTTAGCACGATTCGATGCACATTTCGTGTCCAAATCGGATACGCATCGCCGTACGACATTGTGCACTGGCCTCGTACGGCTGTCCTGCTGCTCGAGTGTCCTAGCGGACACGACACAGTACCCCGACACCTGAAAATTGGTGTGTGGGTACGGGCACTGACTGACAGGACCCCCACAAAATTTTGTGGGTCCTCGTTGTCGGTGCACGAAGGAAACGAAGCTGCACTGTCTCGTGCTTGCTCGTGCACGCTGTGCACGTCCCCTGTATTTTGGGGCTGACACAAGACACGACACTTTACTAGGACACGTGGAATTTAGCGAGGTGATGGGTCCCATGTCTGACTAGACCCTCACCAAGTTTTGCGGCACTTGGTTGCGAGTCGAGGAAGTTCTCGAGCTCGCATTGAAATTCTCTGACACGCACACACGCGATTTCGAGCCACTGATACGGCTTTAAAACTAGGACACGACACATCTTGGGGTTCATGCAGGCACCTGGGTACATCCCCCTAGTCTAGGTGGACATGTGTGCACGACCACGACACAGTTGGTGCAACACACGTGTCTCTACCTCACTTGACACACATGCACGATGCTTGTGTACACTGTTTTCTGTTTTGTGTGTCGTGTGGGTGATTGGACTGATTGTGTCCTATTTGTGGACACTGGGACATACTCCCAACACTCTTTCGCATGACACCAACATTACCGACCTACTGATTTGAGTTTTAGCTGCTATTTCTAAATCGAATTTGTAAGATTCCTGTATTCCTGATATATGAAGCCTGTCATTGTTTTCTATATTCACACTGAGTTCCTAGTACAGGTGTACACACCACTGCATTGCTCTATAACACACACACGCATTGTCATATTGTCCATGTTCCATGTAAACCCTGTCATATACACCACACTGAATTCCTGAGAATCATTTCCCATTGACACATCACTAATTTCTGAGATTAAATCAATTTTCAGTTATTGCACTACCATTTCCTGTGTTACACACACATACACTATTCACTGGTTCCATTCCTTGTTAACACACTGTTGTCCCTATTATATTACACCCATTGATACACATCTATGAGTTCAAAATCTGAGAATCTATTACACATTCATGTATGCACATTTTCCATACCACTGAATTCATTTGCTACATTCACATATTTAATTAGCTTTGTATATGTATTAGAGGGATGTGAGGGTTAGATACTTGGATAATGACAAGATGTTGGGAGCCGGTCATGTTAGCATTGTTAGGAAACCTTTTAGCAGATGTGTAGTATACTAGTGTGTGTCAGAGGTTAAGGTTGGTTGTATCTGCTAGTGTTTGGTAGAGTATGCTTGTGTGAGTATTTTGAATGCAGCCTTGCTTATAGGTATAGCAGTATTAGGGAGAGGCTGGATGTTCCCTGCACTGTAAGAGCAAGCAAAGGCCCTGCAGTAGTAGGGGTTTGTGAGTGAGAACTTGGCCATGTTGAGTTCAGTCCTATTTGACCAAATCGTAAGGGATTAGGGTGTTTACTTGTCCTGCTTCCCTTTTAGCTTCACATCCATCTCTAACAAGTGTTCGGTCCATATTAGACTAGGTATTTGTCCATCATTCAGTGTTCAGTTGACTATGGGTGTCTACCCTGCCTTGAAACACCACTAAAGTTCAGATTTGGCCTATTGTTTCAGTCACTTTCCTTGTTTGTAGCATAGAGACAGGTTAGAGCCTAGGCTGAGTATGGTATCCCAAGTTTGCACTTCAGGAAAGTAGATAAATAGGTAATGGATAGGTTACATTCTATGTGAGGGATATAGGTTTATATATATGTGGGGTTGCTTGCATTATTTTTCCATTGTTGCCTTCCTAACTGAAATTTGATTTTAATTCATAATTTTCTATTATCTACACTGTTCTGTTTTACTAATACCAACTGTCTTGACACTGGTTCAATATCCCCACTTATTCCCTGATACACATTAACACACACACACAATTGCAATTCCTGAAATTAAATACACAATTCCTGAGTTGCATTACCCTATTTTGGCACAACCCTATACACACATACTCATGGCCTTGCCTTCCCCTTTCCATATCTTTATAAATGTGTTTGTATGTATATTGTGCTATATATATGTATATATGATATATGAATTGGATTGATATGGTTTTGTTAAGCCATGAGTGGTTGTATAGGTACTGGTATAGGTTTAGTCTTATGGTATGTCTATATAGTGTCATTTCCTTATAGGCTTTGGTATAGGAATGAGGTTAGACTGGAATGACTTGTTAGACAAGTTGAACAGGAGTTTGACCTAGCTTGACTAGGTAGTTGACCCAATAGCCTAGAGTTCGACCAAACCCTAAAAGTTTGACCTTTGACCAAGACTTGACCTCAGAGCCCAAGTTGACCTAGTTTGACTTGGTTTGACCCAGAGTTGACCAAGATCGACTTGACCTAGATTGGCTTAGAAATCATATAGATTGCATTAGTTCTTTCATTTACCTTATACTGAACACTTCATAACCTGTACTGTTCTATTTAGGACATTGTGACTCCGGTGCAGACATCTGACATTACACTATCCTTCTCAAAGTATCAGGCGAGTACATTCTCTGATAGTTCTCTCATTTAATTGTCAATTACTGTACTTTAGTTATAGTTAGTTTTATATGATTCTCTGTTACAACACGTATGGATATTTCTGGATTCATGTATGCGACACACATACCAAACTTATTTGGCTTCTATTACTGGAATCACTGGAATCATTCTGGAATCTATTTCTGGAATCATCATATTTTGGCTGGACTGATTTCGATTCTCGTATCAAATTCTGGATTCGTTTGTATTGTGGGACGGGGAAATATCGAGTAAGACATGTGGACATACCCCAAATCTGGAATCTCCGAACTGGAATCTACTGGAAGCATAGCCATCTCTCGCCTGATCAGTGAGAGATGTGCCTGATTACCTACAGCCGTTTACATGTCGATCTCGATATTTTAAAACACAATGTTAGAGTATAGCTGGTCTCACCTGGATTCTTGATCACTACTTAGAATCATCTTGTACTGGATTCATCTTGTATTAGATTCATCTCGTACTGATTTATAGTAGTTTTACACTTGTTTTACATTTACTGCCTGGACTCATTATGTTACTTTAGTTCAGCTATATTTATTTTACAGTCTTCATTACCATCATTCTTCTCTTGTTTTAGTTACTTACTTTCCTTGTATCTTATCTGTTCTCCATACCATCACCTATATATAAACTGCCATATTCATCAATAAAACTGTCTATAACTGCTTTATAGTTCTCTGTCATTACTTGGGTTTTCTTGATGAGTTGTACTCGTTCCTGTCCTGACTGGACCTGTTGAAAATTTTACAGATGATTGCCCTGAGGACACATGCCCTACATATTACTGTGGAGATGGCTTAGCTACCTTTGGCCCCGACACTCAGGAGTGATCGGGAGATTAGCTAGATGTTTGCTTAGCTTTCATGTTTTAGAACTGGAGTTGTATATAAGTTGAGATTTGTAGTTGAGATTGTTTGAGATTATATTATTAGTTGTTGGTTTTATTTCTGTTATTAGTCTTAGTTTTAATCTTCTGTGATATCTTATCGTTCTTAGACTGTGATTGAGATTCATTATATCTATACTTGTCCTCCGTTCGGAGTTGAGATTTGACAAGTATATTATATAATTGCGCGAGTTATTGATTAGATAGTAACCTAGGACAGCGTTCTACCGCCGACACTGCGGCGTAGGCTGGACGTACCCACGTCTCGTGCCCTAACTCTAGGGTGCGGGTCGTGACAAACTCAAAACCAACTTATACAACTCACATATCAACTCTTGAGACTCGACGCCACGTCTCGTGCCAAAGCACGTCGCTTATGTTATAGCCATTATTAGGCCCAAATATTTGTGTTCTAACTGTACACACATTCAACAACTCAACTCAATCCAAAGGCACACATGCGGATTGTCGCCCGTGCCGACTCATCTATATGAATTGGTTATTGACTCCCAGAGCCATCGTGGACTCCTCTAGCTTTTGTATGATGGGTGCCCTTTCAGCGCAAGGTAGCTAGCCCCGCTGTAAGTCTCCGCCTATTCCGTACCCAGCACAGCTAATTACTCGTTTCCAATCGCGTCCGCGAAGGTCCCGTGGCCGCCGGGTTGTCGTGTAGGAAAACGACCCACCTTGTCGACAAGTTGTCCATGACCATGCAAGACTCGACTCAAACTGACATCTCACACAGTCATGCTACCTCTAGTGTCACCATTTCATTCAAGGCCAAGTTCAATACTTCTTTCTTCTGAGACCGCCACGACAACCTATAGCCGCGAGCATACTTCTTTCTTCTGAGACCGCCTCGACGACCTATAGCCGCAAGCATACTTCTTTCTTGCCCTTTTTCCAAACTCAATGAATCAACCCTAGCCCGTGCCTTAAAACGCTAATTCCATGCATTATGCCATAAGCCAATCGTGTTCTACGCAACACTACCGCCCGAATCATACTATATACGACGGGCCTTGGGATTATGGGACTATTCAACTCATGAACGCCTATTTGATAGTCCTGGCCTTACTTAACTTTGCAACAACTTGACGAGCAAAGACTGCGTTAAGCCTTGCATCGTAGGAACGTGCCGTGCACGCATTTGACTTCGAACGACCAAGTCATTTGGATGCCTAGACTTATGTCACAATCCGTTCAACGCAACTTAACGCATGGGAAAACCAAGGCTATGCCAAGCCTTGGACGATGGGACCGTGCACGCTTTATGAAGCATTCATGCGGGCGACGCCTATGACTTAGGCTACGTTCATAACTTCGCCTACTCAACCAAATTTTCTTCTCCCAAGCCACAGGACGAAGGATCGAGTGTTATTTTCAAAGCACGCCGTGCACCAACTCTAAGCCGACCATTGGACCTTTCCATATTCTAACTCATTTTAACCTGTCGGAATTATTTTCTTAGCTATGTGGATTCGTCTATTTTATTATCAAGCCTACTTGTGCAAGTTGAAAACATGCAATTTATTATGTGAAGGCTAAGATGATACAAGTTCACCGAAACTACCCCACCTGAGCGAGCGGTCGCCTCGACCGAGCGATGTCTTCGAGCAGCCGTTGCAAGGCTAAGTCCGAATGCTGTTAGCGTTATGATTCCTCTGATTGACTGAACGGGACGGGGCACTACAACCCTTGCTTTTGCCCTTTCCATGGCTCTATGAAATTAGCACCTCTGAGTGGTGGGATGTGGATAAAGTTCCCTGAGAACGTCTTCGCATCTCTTCATTCAGTATCCTGCTCTTGGCAAACTCTAGACTGACCACGCCTTCGGGAGCAGAAGCGATCATAGATACTCGAACGGTCTGTCACGAGTCTGACAATGTACATAGCAACCAAAGTCCCTGAACCTCGTCGTCGAACTTGACTTCCATCGAGGATAGCTGGTCCACCATGCCCTGGAACTCACTCAAGTGATCCGTAATGGATGCACCATCTTTGTACCGCAGACCCATCATCATCCGGATCAGGAACAATTTGTTTACTCTGGTCTTTTTTACGTACAAAGATTCCGGCTTCTCCCACAACGACTTTGTATGCTCAATATTGGCAACGTGGTTGTACACGTTCTCGACAATGAACTGATATATGTACCCACACACCTGTATATGCTCGAAGTTCCAGTCCTCGTTGGATTTGTTACTGGGCTTCTTGGACGCAAATATTAGAAGATGCGGCTTCTTGATTAACAATAAATCTTTCATCTTGCTCCGCCAATAATGGTATTTAGTACCGTTCAGGTTCACCATACACACCGACTTCGCGTCCATCTCTGCTTCCTGGTTTGACTGTCAACTCCTAACACTTCTTTGAACCTAAAGCTCTGATACACTCTGTTGGGAATGAAGCGCAGAAACCGTTCCTCCAAACCAGAAATTTCTGCGAAAGAACCGAGCAAAAGCACACAAACCAAAAATGCCAAACACAATCGTAGACAAAAAAAAATTTGACGTAGAAAACCCTTGCGGGAAAAACCACGAGACGCTCGGAGTCCAACCCTGAAGAACCTTCATTAATGGAATAAAGAGAATACACCCTCTACAAGCTTCTCCCGATCCAACACGGATCACCACAACTCATTTGAAAGAAGAAAATTTTGATTGCAGACTCCGAAGAACAAGAGATGTCAAAAAATTATTCAAAGCAATCTCTCCTTCATAATAGTCCTCAATCCTCTCTCTCTCTCTCTCTCTCTCAAATATTGTAAAACACTCTTGTTTTCTTTTGAGATGATTTTCAACTAGCATGCATCACCCTTTTATGAGCCCTTGGTAATCTATACATGGAAGGTCAACATATATGAAAACTTCCAATATGCATCAATCATATATTTAATAAAAATCCAATCATAATTGGCTTACCATAATTAGAAACTCAATTATACGGAAAGCTACTATATGAATGATCCAATCATAAATATATGATCAAAGTAAATATGGAAATCCAATCATATATTTCCTGTTGGTGCTCTTGCTCCTTGGCATGAAGAGAGCTTGCTCTTAACATGCTTTGTAAAGTTTAGTCCCACATTGGAAAAGCACCATGAGTTATCTCAACATATATATGAGTATGTGTTGTTGGGATATGCACATGGGGTGGTGACCCTAAGGAGGGAACCATGTGGGTGATTTTACTAAGAGGAATATGATTAATTCCAACAAGGACGTAAGTTGATTTTTGTTGTGCGGGCTATGACTCGACACGGACTCCAGGTTGTCTCGTGCATGCACGGAAGTGTTCGGTGGGAAGGCGTGGGCTAGCATTCGACTATGTTGATTGTGGGATGATGTAAAACATCAAACTCTATTTTATAGTATTGGTGTTTAGTCCCACATCGGATATGAGAGATGGTGAGGTCTCACTCCACTCTATAAATAGAGCCCCTTTGCCTCCTTTCCAAGTTGCACCAAAGAAGAGAGTTAAGGGAGTCTGTAAAGTTCAGGAAGCCTGTTCAAGTCATAAATATTGACTGACGAGCGTTCTAAAAGTTCTCTTGAACTTGTTGGTTCCTGTAAGCGGATCGTATAGAGGCGAATCTTGCTTTGAGCAACGGTATTTTTACACCCCAGCAGATTTAATCCTCCTCCTCTTCTTCTTCTTCTTCTTCTTCTTCTTCTTCTTCTTCTGTTTCTTTGTAACTCGTTCTTCAGGTTTTAAGGCACCTACTGAGTAGGGAGGCCTAACTTTGTTCTTGAGATCTATCTCATTTGTGGCACCTACTGTGTAGGCTTGCTAAAGTCCTCATTTGTGGCACCTACTATGTAGGCTTGCTAAACTCCTCATTTGTGGCACCTACTGTGTAGGCTTGCTGAACTCTTATTTTCCATCTATATTCACACCTCGGGACTAACAATCTAAAAGCAAGAATAGTATGATGGAAAACATTAATGCTTCCCTCCTCCAAACTGACTACTGCAAGTTAGAAAAGTTTGATGGAGAGCATTATCAAGTCTGGAAGAGGAAGGTCTTTCTCACCCTTCAACTCCGAGATGTTGATCATATACTCTTTGAAGAGGAACCTACTGTTCCAGATACTGGGTTTGTTGCCGCTATAACAGCGGCTACTAAACTTCAGGCCAAATGGAGAAGGGAGAATAACATTTGTAGGCTTCTGATCCTAAATGCTATGGAGGATTCCCTGGCAGAATCCTACTCAAAGAACGATAGTGCCAGATAAATATGGGAGTCTGTAGAAAAGCTGTACGAGGAAGACAAAACATGAGCAAGATATTTTTCGTCAAAAATATCACAAGTGGCTCTTTAAAGACGAGAAGGCGATGCTTCCTCAAGTGAAGGAGTTTCTGAAACTTCGTCAGAAACTGGACGATAAAAAGATACCCCTCATCGGTAAGTTTGTTGTTGGAGGGATCGTCTCGAAACTTCCTGCTGGATGGAATACGTTCTATGCAAGAATGCATCAAAAGAAACTCGAGATCAGTCTGAAAGATCTCTTACAGGAAATCCACGTTGAGGACGAGATGCGTTCTCAACAGAAGATGGACGCTTTGTCCAAACAATTGGTCGAGGCCAATCTGGTACAGATGAGAGACTCCAAGGGGAAGCAGATGGCTTCTCACCACAAGAAAGACTTCACTAATATGAAAGTGAAAGGACCATCTTTCAAACAGAAGAAGCCCAAGTCCAATGTGACTTATTTTAACTGTGGCAAGAAGGGCCACTACAAGAGTGAATGCAGATCCAAGCCCAAACATTTAGAGAAAGGTGAGCCTAGTAAGGTTTCTTTGGTTTCTAACCTCGTTGCTATGATCGCTCAGGTCACAACTGAGGGGGCTGACTCTGACTGGTGGATAGACACCGGTGTGACATGCCATGTCTGCTCTGGAAAGGAATGGTTCATCACGTACCAGCCAACTTCTGAGAAGGTTGTCATGGCGAACCAGGCCCAAGCTGAAGTTCTGGGGATCGGGACTACGGAGCTGAAACTCACTTCCGGGAACACTCTGACGCTCCAAGGAGTAAAGCATGTTCCGGTGATTGCCAAGAACCTGATCTCTGGGAGCCTGCTTAGCAACGCAAGTTTGAGGATGGACATTAATACTGATCAGATGGTGACGTCCAAGAAGGGAACATACTTTGGAAAGGCTTTTCAAACCGAAGAAATGTTTAAAATTTAGCTTGTAAACCAGTCTAATGAAATAAATGCAATTGCTCTTTCTGACTATTCTCTTGAGTTGTAGCATAATAGGCTAGGATATGTTCATTCTAAAAGAATAAACAAAATGTCTAGTTTGGACTTATCTCCAAATGTGGGGGTAAGGTAGAGAAGTGTGAAGTATGTGCTCAGACTAAGATCACTAGAAAACCCTTTCATCGGGTCAATCGAAGCACATATATTCTAGAGTTGGTACACTCTGATATCTGTGACTTCAAACAATTCTCTACAAAAGTTGGGATGAAGTATTTCATGACCTTCATCGATGACTTCTTTAAGTACGCATTCGTCTACTTGCTCAAATCTAAAGACGAAGCGTTCGAGAAGTTCAAGGAGTTCAGGGCCGAAGCTGAACGGCAAACTTGACAACAACTCAAGAGGTTGAGAAGTCATCGAGGTAGAGAATATCGATCTCATGAATTCGCATCATTCTGCAAAGAACATGGAATCATCTGCGAGACTACTGCTCCGTATTCTCCTCAATCTAACGGAGTAGCAGAGAGGAAGAACCGAACATTGACAGAAATGATAAACTCAATGCTGCTAACTGTAGGTCTTCCAAAATGTTACTGGGGAGAAGCTGCATTAATGGCCACTTTCATCCTGAATAGTGTGCCTTATGCAACTTCTGACATAACTTTTCATGAACTCTGGTTCAAAGTCAGAGCTAACTTAAATGTTATTCGAGTGTGGGGGTGTCTGGCTTATGTGATGCTCCCAGATCTGAAGATTCTGAAGCTGGGGACAAGGACTACGAAGGCGATCTTCTTGGGATATGTCGAGAAGATGATGCCCGGAGATTCCTTGACATTAAGTCAAATCATATCATTGAATCTCGCAATGCTGAATACTTTGAAGACAAGTTTACACGACACAAAAATATTGTTCTTCTAGATATTCCGGAGAATGATGTAGGTGCAAATGAGACTGAGGTCTCATATGAACCAGTAGGCCAAGATGAAGTTATTGGTGGAGAAACAACAATTGAACCAGAACTCGCTGAGCCGTCGATGAAGCAAGCAAGGAGGCTGAAAAGCTTCGGAGATGACTTCGTCACCTATCATGTGGAAGCAAATCCGCTTACCTATGATGAAGGCATGAAGACCAGAGATGTTGTCTTCTGGAAGGAGGCAATGGACAATAAAATTGACTCAATTACCTTCAATAATACATGGGTGTTAGTTGATTTACCCGAAGGAGCAAAATCCATCGGATGCAAGTAGATCTTCAAGAAAAAGATGAAAGCTGATGGAACCATTGACAAGTTCAAGGCCAGGCTAGTGGCCAAGAGATTTTTTCAAAAGCAGAGGATCGACTACTTTGACACATATGCTCCAGTAGCACGGATGACAACCATCAGATTGTTGATTGCCCTTACAGCAATACACAAACTGATGATACATCAGATGAATGTGAAAACAGCATTCCTGAATGGCGAGATGACCGAGGAGATTTATATGCAACAGCCAGAAGGATTTGTCGTCAGAGGCCTAGAAGTCAAAGTCTGCAAGTTGGTAAAATCTTTATACGGCTTAAAGCAAGCTCCCAAAATGTAGCATGAGAAGTTTGACAAAGTTATCTGATCAAACGGCTACAGGGTCAGCGAAACAGACAAGTGTGTCTATACTAAATTTGTTGACGGAAGAGGAGTCATCGTTTGTCTGTACGTGGACGACATGCTAATCCTAGGTACGAATATAAGCTGTGTCACTGAGACAAAGAAGTTCCTCTCGACAAAGTTCAGTATGAAGGACTTGGGGGATGCTGATGTTATCTTGGGACTCAAGATCATCCTGACGGACACTGGATTGGCACTGTCACAATCTTATTACATTGAGAAGATGCGTACTCGATACGGGTATCATGATCTTCCCATAATTGATACGCCATACCGAAGTGATCAGAAGCTGGAGCCAAACTCGAAGGAAAGCGTCAGGCAATTGGAGTATGCTAGCGTTATCGGAAGTTTGATGTACGCTACTACTGCCACTAGGCAGGACATAGCTTTCGCTGTGGCAATGCTGAGTCGATTCACAAGCAATCCAGGCGTTCAGTACTGAAAGCTGTGAAGCGTGTTATGAGATATCTCAAGAAGACTCAGACATATGTACTGTACTTCAGCGGAGAGCCACCGGTAGTAGAAGGCTTCGGTGATGCCAGCTGGTGCTCAGAGTTGTAGAGCGAGAGGTCCACTGTTGGAGTCATTTTCACAATGGGTGGAGCTGCATATTAAAAGTCGAAGAAGCAGACTATGCTCTCGCGGTCTTCTATGGAATCTGAGTTCTTTGTACTTAATACCGCAGCAGATGAAGCAGAATGGCTTCGGGAGCTCATGTATGATCTTCTAGTGGTTGGAGCACAGATACCGACAATTCTGATATACTACGACAACCAAGCGACTGCGGCGGTGGCATCAAATGATCTCTTTAACAGAAAGAAGAGAACTGTGCAATTAAAGCACAGAGCAGTGAACGATCTCATCAAGAGAGGTGTCATTGCAGTAATCAATGTTCGGAGTCAGGAGAACCTAGCGAATCCGTTTACGAAGGGCCTCAAGCGTCAGCTGGTCGAAGACAAAGCAGGAAAGATGGACTTGAAGGCATTCTGATAGTATATTTTTGTAATCCTAAAAGTTTTATGTTATTAGTTCAAAGATAAATCTACTAGACATCTAACTTTCGGTTCAATTGAGGACTACTGACTGGAAAACTATCAGGTAACAGTGGGTACTTGTTCTTGGGAACATGGAAGGGTTACGAACCCATAACCACTGTTGTCTACTATGTGCTTTATGCGGAAAAGGATCCTGTGTTGAGGTTATCTTAAATGTCTTAATAAGTTCTTAGGCAGAGCTAATGCCTGGTGTGCTTTACAGGAAGCACGATAGCGCAGCACTACAAGGAGTAAAACTCTACGCTACAGTGGGATGACTCCACCATGAGGTTTCCAGGTAGGGGTAATGCCTTGGCTTTGCAAGCCAAGTCATAGCGGCGTAGCACCGCAAATAGGCAGGTAGCCTAATGCTGTATGATAAAATTAAAGAGTTATAGACAGCACTACAAAGGGGAGGGTGACCCCATGTTACAGTGGCACGACACCACGATGAGGTACCCAGGTAGGGGTAAAGCCTCGACATTGCAAGCCATGTCGTTGTGGCGTAACACCGCAAGGAAGCCTTAGGCTTCATGCTGGGTAGAATGGCACTACAAAGAGGCTGTGACCTCATGCTGCAGTAGTGTGACAGAACGATGAGGTTCCCGGGTAGGGGTAATGCCTTGGCTTTAGGCCACGTCATAGCGGCGTAGCATCGCAAGGAAGCGCAAGGCTTCATGCCACGTCTCTTTAATAAAGAACTTACCTATAGTGTATGGAAAGAGATATCAGGCCATCTCTTGAGGGTAAACTTGTAGACGTCCAAAATTATATACTGAAACCAGGCTGGCACAGGGCCTTTAATGTGCAGCCAGAAGCACATGTAACTACTTTGTGAGTGGGAAGAATTATAATTGTGGTACAAAATACAAGGCATAGTCCATTCTTGTATCGTTGTTATTTAACCCATACGGGAAGATTCAAGTCGTCAGCAACATCTATCCTAATGCAAAATGGACAGTTACTGTGGGGAACGCTCAACCCTAGACATATATATATGATGAAATATGGGGGATTATTGGGCTCTTGCTCCTTGACATGAAGAGAGCTTGCTCTCAACATGCTTTATAAAGTTTAGTCCTACATTGGAAAAGCACCATAAGTTATCTCAACAATATATGAGTATGTGTGTTGGGATATGCACATGGGATGGTGACCCTAAGGAGGGAACCATGTGGCTGATTTTACTAAGAAGAATATAATTAATTCCAACAAAGACGTAAGTTGATTTTTGTTGTGCGGGCTCAGACTCGACACGGACTCCAGGTTGTCTCGTGCATGCACGGGAGTGTTCGGGGGGGGGCGTGGGCTAGCACTTGACTATGTATTGTGGGAAAATATAAAACATCAAACTCTATTTTAGAG
>JANAVB010030110.1:0-18741 GCA_029216955.1 Iris pallida | reverse complement strand
CTAACTTCAGGAGGTGACATTTGTGTCGGTGGCACAGAATCTGGAATATGATTATTTTCAAATAATCAGCATAGTAAGCAAAATTTTGTTCTGAATCACCTCCATAAGGGTGGTTAGAACCAGTAGCATCCATATTTTTAAAATTAAGTTTTTCAGAAAAAGATGAAAGAAGAGAAAAAAAAAATATTATCTACCAGAGAGAGAGATATAGAGAGAGAGAGACATAAATCAAAAATCTAAAAAAAAAAAAAACTCTAAAATTAAAATTACTTGGAAGTCAACTTCAGGGAAGATATGTTCAACTCCAAGAAATTTCGCAGAATTTGAAACCTCAAGAACACTACATTTTGGCCTCCAGGAAGTTGCACTTCAAAGCCTAAAAACTTATTGTTCAATCTTCAGAGAATTGCTTAGTTTGAATATTTTGTAAGAGAGGAAAGAAATGGTTCTGTATAATTTTTATGATTTTTGGTCTATTAATAATTTTTATTGGGTGCAAAATGACATATTTTACCTCCAAAAATGAGTTATTATAAGGATATTTTTTTGGTCATTTTCATCAAAATGATCAAAATATCCTTGAAACATTCTAAAAACGGCAAGTAAAATGGGAATAAAAGGGTCTTTTGGCCTCCAAACAGTCAAAAAAAATCCAACTGAACCGGGCTTGGACCGGGCCGGTTCGGCCGGGTTCTACGGGTCTGACCGGTCTGGACTCGCGGTCAAACCGGGCTGGGCTGGTCAGGGCTTGCAGGTCCAGAGGCGCAACCCAGTCCGGGCCCTCTTGGTTCGTGGGTCGTACCGGTCCGGGTCGTTGTCCGGACTTGGGCCGGCCCAGACCGATTTTGATCGGACCAGGCCCGAGCCGGGGACCGAGCCGCCCGGCCCAAGTTACACCTTGAATTATATGACATGTGTAACAAAGTCCAAAAGATGATCCCGCAGCTATCTTGAGGTGAAGCGATAATACAATGGTTAATGGAGCTATTAAAACTAGAGGTAGGTCCAGACGGACCAGACCAATATGATTTGTAGTGTTAAAGAATTATATAAAAATAAATTAGCGCTAGGAAGGCCATAGTTGACGGCCCTTAAAAGAATCGGATAGAAGAAGCCATTGAAAGAAACAACCAATGCTATAAACTTGGGATATAAACTTTGTTGTTATTGTTTTAGTTGTAGTAGTAGTTTATTATTATTATTATTTATTTTTTTTATAAAGATGTCAGACGATACGTACCAAATTTTGTACACGTTGTATTGTATGTCTTTTAAGTTTACTGTCCCAATTCTACTATTATTATAAGTGAAAGAAATAATACACCTCCGTGGTTCGTTCTACTGATCTTTTGTCATCCAGCTAGTATATTATATCTCTAATCGATAACTAAAAGAGCCACTCGAGTCGATTAGTAGTAGTTTATGTCCAAAATAGTTTGATATTACCAATAATAAATAAATAAATAAATGGATAATTATCTGAAAATCTCCTGAGATGTCCATTATCAACTAAACTTTGATATTTGTAATATTTTATGTGTTATTTCTCAAATATTTATGCTATTTTAACTAAATTTTTCTTTCCTCTAAACAATAACATACTAATTTTTTAATTTTGAGTTTGGAAGATTAAAAACTTGTATTTGAATCATTGTTTTGGGCTAATTATAAGGGCACATATCTTTTTGATCGAGGCTAGCCAGGACTAGGACTAGCCAGGTTGGGAGGAACTTTTACTAGGGCTATCAAAATATTTCACTCAGGGGGCTGTCCAAAGCCCACAGTCCCCCAAACCCAAAAAATTACTCTCATTTCTAAATTTCACTCTCTCTCTTCACAAACCCTAGCTTTCTTCTTCTTCTTCTTCTTCTTCTTCTATCCATCTTCTTCTTCTCCACCATTTCCATTCTCACATCTTTATCAAAACCCTAATTTTTTTTCTCATCATCATCTTCTTCTTCTCCACCATTTCCATCATTACCATCTCCATCAAAACCCTAGTTTCCTTCTCTTTACCAATTTCGATGGCACCCAAAAATTAAATAAACCCTAAAATGTATGGAAATAAAGGTTAAATACTTCTTTCCTCACAAAGAATGCATGAAAATAAATCATAAAATGCATATTTCACTCTATTATAAAGATTAAAATAAACCCTAACATGTTTTTTTCATTCGGAAATGTCGACTTTAGGACTGCTAGAAATAGTGACAGTCCTGAAAGGAACTTGCTGTACAGCAAGTATCTTTCAGGACTGTCTCAATTTCTGGCAGTCCTCAATATGTCTATGACTGTCAGAAATTGTGGCAGTCCTGTTGTAGAGCATGTCCCTTTCAGGACTGCCACAATTTCTGGCAGTTCTTATTACTTCTAGGACTGCCAGAAATTGTGGCAGTCCTGTTGTACATCGAGTCTATTTCAAGACTGCCACAATTCTTGGCAGTCCTCATTACTTCTGGGACTGCCAGCAATTGTGGCAGTCCTGTTGTACATCGAGTCTATTTCAAGACTACCACAATTTCTGGCAGGCCTCAATACTTCTAGGACTGTCAGAAATTGTGGCAATCCTGATATGAACCAATTATTCTACAACTAGGATTTCTTCCATAGTTTTCTTCTACAACTAGGATTTCATGCATAATTCTTCTATTAATAAAGAATTGGTTAATAGACTAATAGATTAATAGATTTGATAGATTTGATAATCCAATTTCTTCTACAACTAGGGTTTCATCCATAATATCCATAATGTCCAAACAAGAAGAAGAAAAATAAAGTAGGGTTTGGAGAAAGAGATCTGAGAAATTAGAAGAGAGAAAAAAAATCAAAATAAACTATGTTTGCAAAAATTGATGTTCTTGTTTTTTTTTTTTTTTTTTTTCTTTTTCTTCTTGTTCTTCTTGTGAGGAAGAAAACACAAATTATAACACTTATCTTTTATACCTACCACTTGGATAGCCCTGAGTAATTTTTTCAGTGACAAACTTGTAAATAATGAAAAACTAATACTTGGACATCCCTGATCAAAATGTGCTGTGCCCTTATAATTTACCTTGTTTTGAGACATAGAAGGGGGTAAAGTTGTCAAAACAAGTGCTTACATAAGCATGTACAGATATATGAGCTTCGTTATCATCCAATCCAATCCTAATAGAGACACCAACCGTCCACTCTCTCTGACGCCTGCCTCAATTTACCGCCATACTTGGGGAGAGAAGAGAAAAGAAGAAGAAGGAAAAGCCAATTTCTTTTCCATTTTACTCAGAAATTTCTTTTTCTGGTAATTGCTCTCTTTTTATTTCTTTAAGTTTTGGTATTTATTTGACGAATTCGATTGCATATTTTGATTGGAATATTTGCAGAATGAGTTGGGCTCTGTTGGAGCTTGATCCGTGTCGGCTATGGTTGGGTTTTTTAGGGTTAGGGTTTTTGTTTTCTTGGTGAAGGAGAGAGGAAGAAGATGGGGAGGGAAAAAAAAAGCTCTTCAGGCTGTGTTTGATTGAGCTTTTTTTTTTTTCCATGGAAAATATTTCCATCACAAATTTTCCACCAATTGTAGTGCTTGATAGCGTATATTTTCCATGAAATTATTTTTCAAAAATCTATCATTTTCCATAATTTCCTCCAAAATGGTGAAAAATAAAACTGGACCAGCCCATAGGAAAATAACTATTTTCCATAGAAAATAACGACAATCAAGCACCCAAATTAGTTCCGTGGAATTTTTTCCATGATTTTTTTTACTAGTAAAATAATTCCGTAAAATTAATTTATTTTCCACATATTTTCCACCTTGTAATCAAACTCACAGTGCGTTTGCTTACAAGGTGGAAATATGTGGAAAATAAATTAATTTTATGGAATTATTTTATTAGGAAATTCTTTTATGAAATTTTGATTTTTTTTCATAATGACGTTGTTTGATTGCAATTATTTTCTGAAAATTAAATAAAATTTTATGGAAAATATAATTTAATTTGGGTGTTTGATTGTTATTATTTTCCACCGAAAATAATTATTTTTCATGTAAAATGATATTTTCCTATGGTTGGGCCAGTTTCATTTTTCACTTTTTTTGGAGGAAAATATGTAAGATGATAGTTTTTTGGAAAATAATTCCATGAAAAATATAAACTGTCAAACACTACATATTGTTGGAGAGAAATTCAGGGTTAGGGATGGAGATGGTGGGCTAGGGTTTGGGAAGATAGTGTGCTATTGGTGGAAGGAAGGTAGAGCTATGGCCAATATGAGCCGTGATCTTATAGCACGTATACAATTAAATTAGGATTGTTAGGTTATCCCATGGAGCTTGAACTCTACTCGTCCGGCATAACCCATATTTTATATCTCCACACTCAGCCAATTGGGCTACAAGCTCTTCTATATTTGATGGGTTATCTACCACAACAACATGAATTCTCCATATCGTAGAACTCGATCTGAACGTTGTATCTCCTATATAAATGAAGGAGGGTGAGCTGAGTTGTGATTCTTGTGAACAGAGTGATGTACCAGTTAATCATTTTTTAATACAAACTCAGGGAGACAATGTTCAGATCGAGTTATATGTTATGGAGAATTCCTTTTGCTGTGTAGTAGATAACCCATCAAATATACTTATATTTCTTTCGGTCATGCATGCCACACCGTAGGAAGAAGACACAGTTTTGCCTTCCTGAGAAGCCCTGGTCGGGAAAGTTGATAGCTCATTCAGGATACTCAAAAGGCCTCTATTAGGTTGAGAAGCTAAGCCGATACGCACACATTACTGCTGCCATATAGACCCAGAAAATGAGCACTGAAAGAAGATATGGTTCCGAGTTTCCTCAGCCCCCATTACACAGAACACACCCTTTATTGGGAAAATGTACACCAAAACGTTCAAGATGATCCAAAGTGAGGAGGCGGCCACGGCCAGCCTTATAAAGACAACTTATTTTTAACAGGAGCACCTTTCAACCAAATAAACTCAGTCCATTCAAATCGAGCATACCTTGGCCTGAATTGGTCAAAAGCTACAAAGATAAAGTCTCAAGTTGGGAATTATCCCATTGCCAGTGGTCCTGCTGACCAAGGCTGTCTATAGGCACAACCTGGATATCGTCCGAGGGCAGTTGCCCAATTCTCCTGACTGCTACATTCCATTGTCCTTGGCGGATCATTCGACTCGCTGGCTCCGCTCTTCTAAGAAGCTCATAAACTGACCATCCCAAGCGGTCAATAAGATGCATGGTGCTGAAGCCATGGATCAAACCACATGCTACCCGAGTAATAACTCTTTTAATCCGATGACGTTGGATAGATTAAAAGTTACAGAGACGTTGTTTATAGCAATAATCTAGAAATTTGATCCTGTCAAATACCTCTTAGTAGTCCAGACCGCCAGAGTGATTTACCCTCCAATAATTTCCATGCCAACTTGAGACTAGCAATATCTTTTAGCTAGAGTAAATAGAGATTGGATACCTACTTCCCCCTCTTCTTTCGTTCGACACAGTTCCTCTCATGCTATCGTGTGAACACCACCTCTCCATAAAAAAATAGTACAATGTTTCTCAATTTTGTTAATGGTGCGAATTGGTAGGAGGATGGTATGTAGCCAGTACATGGCAATAGCAGTAATGACAAACCGAACTAGCTCAACACGACCACCAAAAGATAAATATTGGGCTTGCGATCCTTCTAGCCGGGGTCGGCACATAATCAACTAGACCACTATAATCAACATCCCGTGCATATGTAATAGAAAGAGGGAGCCCAAGATACCTGACTAGAAGATGTCATTGCCTCAATTTGAAGAAGGTACCACCATTCCTGATTCATACTAATACGATTAAAATAAACTTTGTTCTTATCTCTATTCAACTGCAGACAATACAGTCTTCCAAACTCGTCCATAACTGCTGTAAGATTGTTAATACATCTGGTCGAGGGCTCTATAAACGCAAGAAGATCGTCATCGTAAATAATATAAGAAACAATTGGATCAAGATGTTGAAAGAACGGAACAATTTGCTTCCTACAAACTACCAATACATGAGGCAAGTAAAATACTCTATCACTATTGTGAACAAATATGGAGATAATGGTCGTCCTGACGCAAGCCCTGACTACTACTGAAGAATTCATACGATTGACCTTTCACAAGGACATAGAAGGAAGGAGTAGTAATACGCTCACGAACCCTGTCCACCCACTAGTTATCAAAACCCATGTCTTCGAGCAAGTGACGTAGAAACTCCCTATTAACTGTGTCATAAGCCTTCCGAAGGTCCAACATAATACATGATCTCTTGCCTCCTATTTTATTTAAATTCTCGAACCATTTCGTGAGCCAACAAACAATTTTCAGCAATCGACCAATCCTTTATAAAGGCCGATTGTTTGGATGAGATTAAACTTGTCATAACACTCTGCATACAACTATACATCGAGTGAGTAATAATTTTGTACAAAAAATTGTAACTATGATATAGGGCAAAAATTTGTGAGAGAAGTAGACCTTCTTTTTCAGGATCATAAGATAAAAGTATGACTCAACTCCTTTAATAATTTACATGTATGGAAAAAATCTTGGAAAACTGCCATTACCTGACCCTTAAGGGCAAATGCAATTTGAAAATTTAGGAGTTGAACCTGTCGGGGCCCGGGACTTTGTTGGGATCCGCTCCTTCAATGATTGCCTTGACCTCTTCCATTGTAATGGGTTGACGCAATAGGTTGTTCCCCTTTGTCGTGACTATCCGTTTGCACACCAACTCGGAGAAAACCTAGGGGTAGTCTGTCTGGTTGTAGAGACCAGTATAAAATTGCACTTTTGTAACTTGGATGTTATTCATGTCTTGTCGGGCTTGAATAATACCATAGAAGAATTTCGTGCATTTGTCTCCATCCTTCAACCATGGTCCTTTAGCTCGTTGAGAGAGCTGAACTCCTCATGAAATCAGAGCTTACTAACCTTCTCTTGCACTTGCACTTCCCGTACAACCCACTCCTCGTTCATAGGGTTTGTCTGGAGAAGCTCCTAGAGCTCTTTCAGTTCACGATCCTTCTCCACAAGATCCGGTTTAGGGCAATTCTTATTCTAGTTTTTTAGAGCCCTCTTCACCTCTTTCAATCTGCGACACAAACAAAATTGGACATTGTCATAGACCTGTGTTGACAGTACACTCTCCATAGCTTTTCGAGACTTCCACTTCAGCCCACGCATTGTTGAACCGAAATGGGCTGTACACAAGGAGCAGAATTATTCGTACTGCCATCATGTTTTTTTATTTCTCGCCTTACTCGTATATACCACTAAACTGTCTGAATTCGAACTTGGAGTGATGTGCCCCCTGTTACTTGGATCGCCCCTATTAGCCAGTTGTGATGAAGTGAAAATAGTCATGATAGATGTAATTCCCTCTTGAGTATATGCAACTCTCTTCGATACTTGTCGCTTGCCCAGTACAGTAGGGCCTACACTGTCCTCTGCCACATTTGCCTGTACTTCCTCAGAGGGCAAATCAACATTCTCCTCCATAGGTTGGTTGCCTTCCTCATTGTTGTCATCATGATCATCTTCCTCCCTGATGTCCAACTTGGTCATCAGCCGAGCGAACCTCCTCCCTCCGATCACTAAAAAATAAAAAAGGATCTGAGTATGCCTATAGCACTGACAGATTGAACAAGCAGGTGGGACCCACTCATACTCAACCTGTTATGACAAACCCTAACCATTAGGGAGGTCAAAACTCACCGAGCGTGTCTGTGCATCAGAAGCCTAAATCTCCACAAATACACGAGCATATGAGAGGAGAAAACACCTTGTAGTAGGCATACCAGTTTTAATAGGTTTACTGATAATGCTAGACACTTCATTATAGCAGTCGCACTCCATAGTTGCGATGGTATCGTGGAAATGTAATCCAGACATGAACTGTAGGCATGCGATCCCTCTTAAAATTAGATTTGGGCAGCCAATGTCGTAAAATCACTGAACGACCATCAAATGTCCACGCCCCCCCTTGCAATATACGCTTCATGTCTTCCTTCAAGCCAACTTGACAAAGTAGAAACCATTCTCACGTGAGAAAACCATTCTCACGTGAGAATAATGTATGCTGCCCTTTGGATGCTACACCCATTGAGCAAACACTCGAATTTGTCAATAAAAAGGACGATCATCCATCACGCATAGAACTAATGTGTTCTTCTAGTATTTAGCTATTACTTCCAGTTCATCACTAATAATCTCAACAATCTTCTCTTCACGAACAGTCCTTGGTTTGATATATTGATACTCAAGATCTTTCTGAATCTTTGCAGCGTTGCATAACTCCGCTCATGACCCAGGTCCAGGTGCTGATTAGGTAACATTGTCTTGCTCTTTCTCCAATACGAAACTAGGTGTACAACTACGACTCTGATAATTGCCTTCTCTTGTTGTCGTGATCAAGAAACCCCGCGTATAACTAACACGCTTGTCATTACTAAATTCCATCCTCCTCGCCCAATACTCTGCTGCACACTCGTCGAATATCGTTGGCGAGAAACGTGGCCACAATTTAACAAAGGTGTTATGTTGTTGTCAAACCATCCATCCGCCCTCTACTATAACGTGTCAAGGGACCCCTACCCCTTCTATGCCTCTCTACCGTAGTTCATCCCCAGGCATTGTCCAGGTAGGCTGTAGCCCAGGAGGTCTCACCGAGTTCTCCCCTTCTCCACCCGTTTTGTTTTCCATCCAGGATCACCCAGATTGCCAAAAAAAAACCTAGATTCCCTTTAGGACCCGCCATTTTGTATAAAACTCGTATATATATATATATATATATATATATATATATATATATATATATATATATAAGCACTTGTTGACATAAGATCCGGACTTAAAAGCCGAGTGGAGGTTCGATTTTTCCTGGGTACGTCATGCCCTTAATTTAAAGGAGGGATAACCGAGATCGGTTCCTACCAGGGCTGAAAGGACAAAAACCGAGATCGGTTTCCATTTGAAAAATGCTTACCAATTTCTATATCGCGATCGAGTTTTTTTAGTTTGAGTATTAAGTATTAAGCCATGTGTATATTTGACTTGTTAACCCGTGTATATTTCTAACCAGTAACCCATATATATACACACACACACACTCTATTGCCTATAAATCATATTTCCAGGGTGGTGGAAAAATTATTGAAACATATATAAAAGTTGGTTAAATAGGTCGGTCAGTTAAATGAAGAGGCAATCACAAACCGTATCTGATCCATAGAACTATTTAGAAATCCTAATCGTACGATCATGGTTTGTTGGACTAAACCGAACAGACCACTACTCGGTTCGGTCGGTTAACCAAATCTAAGGTTAATTTCGAACAACCCTACTTATATATTGGAAGGGAAACTTCCTCATACAAGTCTATTCAATGTGTGAGGGAGTGAAGTACTAGATAGACCCACTAACTCTAACAAGTCTAACAATACTGTGTGGGAGTGAAGAACTAGATAGACCCACTAACTCTAACAAGTCGTAACAATATTGTGTTATTTGAGGAATTAGATTGGATCTATTATACTGAAGATATTAATTGAAATATTTTTTCTTGTTTAAAGATTCTGTCCTTTTTCTTTTGTGGCCTAGTTGATATGTGATATTTTGAGTATTCCAGATATTAGCTCTTCCTGTGGTTGCTGATATTCTAGGAATTCAATTGTTTAGGGAGTTAGGTATCTTGGAATCATGCAAGCAGTTGAATATGAATGTTTTTGGATGCCTACTTGAATTTGGTAGGACATGAAAATATTGGTTATTTGAGTAGAGATTTCAGGGAACGATTCAAGATATTCCCAATTCCTTTTATTGAAGAGCTTTTTGATGAACTACATGGTGCACAGTACTTTTCTAAGCTTGATTTGAGAGCAGGGTATCATCAAGTCAGGATGGTGGAAGAAGATATTCACAAGACAACATTTAGAACTCATGAGGGCCACTATGAGTTCTTAGTAATGCCCTTTGGGCTTACCAATGCACCCTCAACTTTTCAAGCAACGATGAACACTATTTTTAAGGAGTATCTAAGGAGATTTGTGTTAGCCTTCTTTGATGACATTCTTGTGTACATTCCTACTCTCACAGCTCACTATTTCCATCTAGAGAAGTTTTTTTAAAAAATTGGAGGAGAATCACTTAGAAGATCAAAAGGAGCAATTGTCACTTTGTGCAGAAGCATGTGGGTTACTTGGGACATGTGATATCAGGAAGGGGGTGGAGGTTGATCAGGAGAAGATCAGGGCTATGGAAGGGGGGGGGGGGAGGTTGATCATGAGAAGATCAGGGCTATCCTAGACTGGCCCGCACCTTCAACTATCAAAGAACTGAGGGGATTTTTGGGGCTAACAGGCTACTACAGAAGGTTCATTAAGAACTATGGAGTCATCGTAGGGCCCTTGACTGCTCTCCTTAAGAAAAATTCATTCCTTTGGGAGTTACAAGCACAAAAGGCTTTTTAACAGTTGAAAATGACACTTACTCAACCTCCAGTCCTAGCCATGCCTGATTTTGGTGAGGAATTTGTGCTGGAATGTGATGCCTCTGGAGGGGGTATTGGGGCAGTTCTCATTGCAGAGGGGTAGACCTATAGCTTTCCTAAGTCAACATCTTAAAAGGAAGAGCAATGAATCTCTCCACCTATGAAAAGGAATGCTAGCTATACTCTTAGCAGTCAAGAAGTGGAATCTTAGCAGTCAAGAAGTGGAATCAATACCTTTGGGGTAGATCCTTCTTGATAAGAACAGATCGTAAACCCTTGAAATATATGCTAGATCAAAGGGTTTATACAGAGGCTCAGTACAAGTGGCTCTTAAAACTCCATGGCTATCACTACGAAGTTGAATACAAGAGGGGAAGAGAGAATAGTGCAACATACAGTTTGTCCAGGAAAGTGGAAGCTAGTTATTCTGCAATAATTGTAGTAAGACCTGACTAGGTTCATCAATTCAAGGAGCAAATGGGTCATTCAGAGTTCTATGCAGACTTGAGGAAGAAATGGGAACAAGGAGAACTGTGTGATGATAAATATTCTATGATGAATGGTTACTCTACTATAAGAGGAGGCTACTTATAGATCCAGATTCCAGTTTTGTCAATGTAATGCTCAGGGAACATCATGACCTACTACAAGCTGGACATTCAGGGGTTATGAAGACTTTGCAAAGGTTAAAGAAATTCTGTTACTGGCCAGGAATGAAAAATTCTGTTAAGAATTCTGTTAGGGCTTGTGAAACTTGTCAGAAGCATAAATCAGAAAACACTTCCCTCGCAGGACTTCTACAACCCCTACACATTCCAGATCAGATTTAGGAGGATGTCTCCATGGACTTTATAGAGGGTCTACCAGTTAGCTATCATAAGACCATTATTATGGTGGTGGTTGATAGGCTAACTAAGTACATACATCTTTTTCCCCTACAACACCCTTTCACAGCTGCCTGGTAGCCCAAACCTTTATAGATGGAGCCTTCAAGTTACACGGGTTGCCCACATCTATCATCTCAGACAGAGACCCTATATTCCTCAGTACATTTTGGAAGGAGTTCTTCAAAGCACAGGGAACTTCCCTTAAGTATAGCACTGCTTACGATCCACAAACAGATGAGCAGGCAGAGGTCACAAACAGGTGTGTGGAAGCATATTTGAGGTGTTTCTATGGTCATAGACCCAAGGAATGGAGCAAGTATCTCTCATGGGCAAAATACTGGTTCAATACAAATTGGCACACTGCTACCAAGAGTACTCCATTCGAGGCTGTCTATGGGAGGAAGCCACCACATATTCTAACCTATGTCTCTGATGCGACACAGGACAGGGAAGTAGCTGAGGCTTTGATTTCTAGAGACAATGCTCTACAGATTCTCAAGGATAACCTACTCCTAGCTCAAGAAAGGATGAAGAAAATGGCTAACTTGCATCAAATTGACATGGAGTTCTCTATAGGTGATTGGGTGTATCTTAAGCTGCAACCCTACAGGCAAGTATCGGTTGCTCAAAAGAAATCTCATAAACTCTCCTCCAAATATTTTGGGCCCTATGAAGTTCTAGCTAGAATTAGACCAGTAGCATGTAGCATATAGACTTAAGCTACCTGAAGGCTCACTTATCCATCTAGTGTTCCACGTATCCCAACTCAAAAAGAAGATCAGTGCACAGGTGGAAGTTCAGGATACAGTACCTACTCTGAGGGAAGAGCTAATCTTGGAGCCAGATTGGATCCTAGATAGGAGGTTGGTCCAACGAAAGCACCGGGCAGCTGTGGACATCTTGGTTCAGTGGAAGGATGGCAGTGTTGAAGAGGCCAGTTGGATGCCATACGAGCAATTCGTGAAGACCTATCCATATTTCGACCTTGAGGCAAGGTCGAAATAAAGTGGGTGTATTGATGAGATCCTTCGAAGCTCACACTGAAAAGTAGGTAATGATAGTTAGGGGAAGCAGGATACCTGATGAGTATCAGTAAATAAGCTCCTGTTATAAAAGGATTGATCCAGCTCAGCTATTCCAACTCAGCTCCGACTCAGCCAATGGAGTATCCAGTCACTACATTTGTTTCCAATCAGCATAATTAGCTAAGTCAGCATAACTGAATGGCCAAATTGTAACTAACTGGACTACTCTATAAATAGTGGAGTAGCAAAGAGAGAGAGACAGGAAATGAATCAGTATGTTTTCCTTTTCCACTGCAATTTCCTTTCTTCTAGTGTAATTTTCCAAATCCCCAATTCTAAATAAAATCCCTAGTTTACTTCTTCTTGATTGTCTTCTTTTTAGCTGAATTCTTCATTTGTACCGACAATTAATGGCTGGAACTGTTAGATCTCCTCCCAACCCTGGTTTTCCAGGGAGGGGTTCTACCAAAGCATGGGACTTAATTGACACTATTGATTCTTGTTTTCTTTCTATTGTACATTGAAGTTAGGATAGTGTCGAATTCTAGATTTGCTGAGCTTTTTGGTAATCTATTGTTTGGATCTAAGATTAGTTGTTATTTAAGAACTTACTTAGATTGACTTTTATCATCGTCCTCGTTGTGCAAGCCTTCTCCCATCAAAAGGGGTCATCTATGGTAAAGCAATGCTAGTTGATATGGCCTGGTGTTCATCTGACGTCAACCCTTTATGTTGATCATTTCCTAACCAAGGTAGCTATGAACATGAGATGACCATGCCATAAAACCTAGACGATTGGCGATCTTGATTGATATTACGTTTTTTTTTGGTTTAAAGGTTATTGATTTCTGAACATCTTTAGATAACCAAATAAGTCTTTCTTCTTTTATTTTGGTGGGGATTGGTATCTGATTGTTTGAAATATTTTGAAAAGATTCAAGGTCTCCTTGAAACTTTGTTGTAGCTATTAATTCTTCTTTTTTGCGGATCTTTCAAGACATTCAATTCTATTTAGGTAGATATTTAGTATATTGGGGTTCTTTAGTGGATTGTTTCTTGATTGCACTAATTTTTCGTTATTGGGTCTTTAGTTGTTTTTATCTGATAAAGTGGTACGTTTATCTTGTTTATCTCTGTCTGATTGTGGTTGGCTGATAAATACTGCTTCACAGCTAGTTTTGGCTCGTTTGGGTCTTATATATATCCTTTTTGCTGTGATTTTTGTTTTTTATTTCCAGCAAATGATCACTATTAGTTCTGATTTGGGAAAATCTTGTTTCCTTTTGTTAAGGATCTAAGGTTGCATGCAAATCACAGAATTTCCTGATTCTACATTCTTTTTAGGAGAGTCACTAGTGATTTTTTGACCATGTGTTAGGATGGGCTGGGGAACTTTTGGTCCTGTAGAACTTTCCACAAATTTAATCCCATAGTTTTCCATCCAACAATTATTAAATATTCTGTTCAAAACATTGATTCCCAATTAGTCCACAAAAAATGCAAACTGGTTTTTACTATGGAATCATTTGAAAGCTGCTATTTTTTTTAATATCAGTTTGACTATTTTGAATATATTAATCTGTCTCTGCTCTTCACTCCTGATTTGTTTACTGCTGGCATATCTTGAAACAATTTCAAGTTCATTGAGACGTCATTGTGATTTTTTGCACAGACGTTGCTAGCTTGGTTGAAGTTGGCAAGTTGCAGAGTTCCGCTAGCAAATTCTTCTAAAGTTGTAGGTGCTGTTGGGAAATTGCTGGTCCGATAGGGCTGGTTTCAGCAAGTCAACCACGGCTCTAAGCAAAGAAACTCGTACTTTAATTAGAAGGGAAAGAGAATGTTCACAGGGTTTTCCTAAGTTTTTGCTTGCGTCCCCTTCTTTCCACGGTGGTCGGGGTGCCCTACCTTCGGCTGGTGGGCATCCTTCCGATTTGACCTACCTTGCTGGTGGTGGTTCTGCACTTTGATCAGACTGTAAATATTCGCCTACAGAAATTTTTGTAATCAATTGTGACAGCATTATAAAAATATGGTGTCGTTCAAGCAGCTTGAGTGCAAATACCCTCATGTGAAGTTAAACACTACAGAACAGTGCAAATGTCATCAAATAGCGCCCAGAGGTTGGTACCTATTCAGATTTTTATTCACCATTTTTCTAGTACTTTTTACCGCTTATGCCAGTTATTTATTCTTATATGAATGTTTTATTTTTACTATCTCAGTTTGAATTAGGCTTAGTTTCTACAACATCAAATCTAGCTTATTGATGTACTGTCATGCATATCTTACTTCCAAAATCTGTGGGAGAAAGGGTGGCATGCAGGGACAAAACCTTCATTCCAAACACTTGGGGTCCAACATGACTCTTTTCTCCCCTTCAGATGTGTGAAAGGGCATCTTAGCAAAATTAGTGAGAATAAGCAATGATCAAGCTTTTTTTTTTTATTGCCTCAAACCATATTCATTTTGGTCTCTGGTACTCCTACCTACTTTGTCAACTTAGATTGTACCTTCCTCCTAACTGGTGTATTAGTTAACGGGGAAGGAACCGGGATTCAATGATAGGGGATGCCAAAACTTGAAATTTATGCAACTACATAATGTTCTTTTCCCACAAAAGTTTTGGTATCTTGTCCTCTTAATTTTGCAATGTTATATCCAAATGTTACTGGATGGGATTTAAATTCTAAAGTCGACTATCATTCTATTTACAGTTTACTTTGACTCTTTATCTACTGTCATTGTTTTCCTCTCTTCGTGGTGAAGGGCCTTCCCCTGCGAAGAGTCCTGTCTCTATTACCATCGTTCATATTTAGGTAGACCACCTTGCTTTCTTTTTTCGTACTTAGTTGTGTTCTCTGCCTTGTTGCTCCATGGCCATTGTTGTTTACATCGCACAATGCCTCACGTTCTCACCGTCATGATTCAGTTGGATATATTACTGTAGAAACCTTGGTTACAACTAGTGTCACCTTCAAAGCATGGTTTTAAGTATTCGCCAAAACCGATACCGGAACTACTGAAACCCTCCCAAATCCAATCGAAACTATACTCGTAAGTAGGGATGGCAATATCCCCCCGAACCCGACGGGGACCCTATTTGTTTATCCGACGGGGACGGGTTTGGGGATTTAAAAACGGGGATGGGGACAGGGAAGGGGATTAAAAAAAACTCTCCGATCGGGTTCGGGGCCGGGTATGGGTATAGTACTCCTCGTCCCGATAAATCCTCGACTCCGGTTACTTATACCCATATCCATATGTGCAACACATTGGAAATGGTATGCTTTCTTGATCTATCTAGTAGTATATATATTTATTTTATGAAAAACATTATTAAGATGCCTTGTAATTTATTTGAACAAAAATATTTTTTTAAGCTTATAATGTACATAAAAAATTGTTAACCGAACGAGAGATGGAGACGAGAAAATTTGGTCCAGAAAGTGCCAACGGGGCAGGAACGGGGACGGGGACGGGGAACACATTGTTTAACGGGGATGGGGATGGGAGTAAAAAATTGAACCCGACGGAAAACGGGATGGGGATGGGGATTCAAACACTACTCGGGGACGGGGATGGGGTATATGGTCCCCGACGTCTACCGTCCCGTTGCCATCCCTACTCGTAAAAAGGGTTCGAAACCGGTACCAAAACCGAGTTTTTGAACCTTGCTTCAAAGCTAAGTTCCCTTTCTCAAGATCTTTCGACACTGCCCAACTACTGTAAAGGTGAAAGCCCTGCCATTATGTTGCTATATTCTTTTACTTTGATCTTTTCTCTAGCTCTCAAACATCCCCCCCCCCCTCCATTATGTTGCTATACTCTTCTACTTTGATCTTTCCTCTAGCTCTCAAACATCCCCCCCTCCCCGGGTAATACCTTGGCCCCTCTTTGAGCATTATAGTGGGTTTGCCTACTTGTTGGTTCGATGGTAGGGTAAGATTAGGCTCAGTTTTGAGCTATGATTTGCTACGTTGAATGCTGAATCATGATTTGTCCCTTTCGATTTGGATTCACTTGGTTGAACCACTCAGTTGGAGATGGTGTCTTGAGATTGTGATTGGTTAGACTCGAGTTGGTTGGACGCTGATGATTGTATTTGCGGGGCGATACTTGCTTAATGGTTCGGATTCGGAATGGATTATTGGCCGAGGCCCATGGATGATATGATACCCACTAAGAAGAAATTCTACCAAATCGAATTATATATTTTTGAAATCTTTTGATATCTTGAAGGATTTCTTGTATCTTCGTAGATTGGATAATATCTTTGGAAATAGTTTTTGTTCATATTTCAACCTCTTCATAGTTGAGATCCTTCCTACGTTTCGCTTGGGCTTTGATTAGAAATTGAGACCAGCTTCACTGAACCTTATCTGGAAAGGTTGAGTTGGTTGTTTAGAGACGAGGGCTCTCTCTCTTTGAAACTACTTTGGAAGCTACATAAAGAGTACCTCCCCTTTCATTTTATGTGCTCCATATCATTCGACCTTTGAGAGAGAAAGGAAAAGAGAAAGAAGAAGACGTTGCAGAAGGATGTTGAAGTTCTATCGAAATAGCGGAGGATCAGCGATAAGTGTTGAGAACTACTGATGTTGAGCTGAAGCTCTGGAATACATAAAGAATTGTGGTGTCTACTGAGCAAAGAGAAAAATAGCTTTTGCATTTTGTTGCATTGTCTTCATTGCATACATGATAGTATCATTTGCATATGCATGGGTTTTAGACGTCTTGTGCACAAGTGTGATTTCTCGAACGGTGTCCGGGATACCGGATCCATGTCGGCCTAGGAGGCATGTATCGTGCAATCTTCGTAAGGGGAATGTCACGGGTATTACGAGACCTCTGGTGGGACTAGACCCTTACAGGTGCAGGAGACGTTTCAAGAACTTGGAGGCTTGGATGCAATTTATTAAAGGTGTTTTTGCTTGTCTAGTATAGGGCATAATGCATGGAACAATATTGTGTTAGTCCCTTGAGATATAGTCATTTGCCTTCTTAGATGATTATCAATTTCTTTGGGATGATTCTTATGTGAATTCTGCTGCTAAGCATTGATATTCTTCAGCTTGACTCAAGGTTTCCTTGTCCACTAATCTAAATGTATATTTTTGTTGTCACATGAGGTTGAACCAAAATTATAAGCCTTGTACAAGTCAAATTAGGCTTGTACGATATTACGTTTAGAAGAACTCCATTATTGGAAATCGGGACGTGAGATACCCCTCCCCCCTCCGATGTCTATTTTCATTCCTTCTTTCGTCCCTCAAGGTCTAAAGCTACTCTCTTATGACCTATCCTCTCAATCATTGCCATTAGGTTTTCAAAACCCCCATATACCTCTCACCCTACCTTTGTTGTACGAAAACGGACACGGACATAAATGAGGACACCGGAGATGTGAAATAAGTAGTCACATATGTCACACAAGTACGAACATGGACACGTGTACGAACACGATAAAGATATGGACAATTTTTTTGTGTCCATGCAACATAGCCCCTCACCAATGTTGCTTGGTCTATCGTCGCCAATGCTAGGTTCGCTTCACCATCTAACCACCGACCTTTTTGTTCATTTAACAAAATGTAGGGTCCTTAGGTATTTTGGACATAAGATTCAAAATATTGCATTTTTGTACATCATTGCATATTCAAATTAACCGTTCTTGATGATGTTCTTAACATTACTTGTTTTCATTTTGAAATATTTTAATTCCATCTATAATGACTTTTAACGTATAAATTGTTTAGGGTTTACAATAGTACTCTTATGTTACATGGACATGCCAAATTGGCATCCGTGCCCGTGTCCAATACGTACTAGACGTGGATACGGTCTGGATATAGCAAGATACATCTATGTCTGGATAAGGTCTAGAGACGGGTTAGACCCGGTTCAACAGTGAACCCAAAAGAAAAACAAGTAATGTATTCCGCCCAAGTATTGTTTAGGCCTATGTTGCTCGGACTCGGGTACGGGTGTCTGACATGGGTGTGTATCTAGAAGTCCGGCTCTTAATTTTTCAAATTTTAGAATACGGGGACACGGCTGAAAAGGATCTGAAATTTGGACACGGGTGCGGGGATACGTAGAAATGAGTATATGTAATTATATTATTTACTTTCAGTTTTACATGTGTCTTTATAAAGTACATTTTTTAGTTGATACATTTATTTTTTAAGTGGGATTTGTGAAAAATATATGTACTCTCCTACTGTTTAGTTCAATAAAAATAAATATATATATACTCTCCTATTGTTTAGTTCAATAAAAAAAAATAAATATATACTCTCCTCGGCTGAAAAG